>CM024763.1:94061782-94114056 GCA_014218235.1 Colocasia esculenta | reverse complement strand
TAAGGATCGAGGAAAAGGTTGGATAAGATCTAGAAGGGGGGGGGGGATGAATAGATCTATGCCACTTTCTGCGGAAGCTAAGCAATTTGAAATACTTTAGAATCAGAGGCAATTTTAATCAGTGAAAAACACAGATCTGATGAAATGTAAGTGAGTTGATAAAATAGATGTAAAAACCAGTTGATTAAGTGAATCTTGATCGATCCTATGCAAGCATCTAACGATGATAAAATCAAACCACAAATAGACAAGTGCACAGAGATTTTAGGTGGTTCGGAAATCACCATGTGATTCCTACATCACCCCCCACACCCAGTGAGGATTCACTAAACAACCTGGGTACACACCCACTGGAGCCAGACAACTCCAACACTTGAGTTTACAACTCACACACCTCTAGAGCAAGACTACTCTAGATCCCTGAGCAAGATGCTCAACAAACCACTTGAGTTAGACAACTCAAACGGAGCACGGCTCACAAAATAACAATGCTAGACACCAAACACGACATGGATCTTCTAGCAGCAGATCATGTCAGACATGAGAACATTCATGAGAGTTATGCAGAAGCACTTGCACAATCTCAAGAAGTCTCAGAAGAACAAAAAGTACATTGAGAATAGTGTTAAAAGGCTTTGTTCTTCAGTGTACTCCCTGTAGAAGCTCAGATTGGGAAGAGGCTTGAATCCTTGAAGTCCCAGCGATGCTCTGCACTATTGAAGTTGGGGATCTTCCTTGAAGTCTTCTCCAACAGATGCTCCTACTTGATCTGCTTCCTTGAGGCGCTTCAATTGCTTCTTCAGAGATCAAATTCCAATTCTCACAATCGAATTGATGAGAATTGGTCTTCAGAAGGCACCAGGAGAGCAGAGGAGGGAGATGAGCTCTTCTCGCCGCAAAGGAAACTTTTCTGGAGGCTTGGAGAGTTCGTTGGGGTCACTCATGATGGACGGCCAAATGGGGCCTTTTATACCCAAAAGATTCCAAAGATACCCTTTAGGTACAAGGGCACACGATCCTAGGTTGATACCCCATCGCCCTAGGCTGACACGTGGCAAACATCC
Organism: Colocasia esculenta; assembly: GCA_014218235.1. NCBI lineage: Eukaryota > Viridiplantae > Streptophyta > Magnoliopsida > Alismatales > Araceae > Colocasia > Colocasia esculenta. The sequence continues at coordinate 94,112,992 of CM024763.1, read as the reverse complement.
AATTTAAGTTGCAAACTTTCCGTAGTGTGTCGACCTGCCCTGGTGATGGTGTCGACACCACTGTCCCAAATCTTGAAAACAGGCTGTTCTGGGAACTGATCCAGTGTCGACCTGCTTTGGTATTGTGTCGACCTGCTATCCCGGTTCTGAAAACAGCTGTTCTGGGAGCAGGATCCAGTGTCGACCTGCTCTGGTTGTGTCGACCTGCTGTCCCCAATTCTGAAAATGTTGTTCTGGGAACAAGCTCTGGTGTCGACCTGCCCTGAGAGTGCGTCGACCTGAGTAGTCTGATTTCGGGAATCTGCAACTCGTGTCGACACACTCTTTGACATGTGTCGACACAGTCTCACATTGTTCATCTTTTTGCCTTTGAATTTTTGTTATGTGTCGACACCATTGTGGAGTGTGTCGACACTTCTTTTGCCAAAAAGTGTTTGTACCTGAAATTAAAACATATATCATTAGTAAAATGTTTTATTATGAGTGCAATGATAAGTGTGCTTTGAGACATGTTTTTTGAATATAATTTCAGGTGAAATGTATTTATCATGTTTCAAATAATTTGCATTCAAATCACATTGTCATCATCAAAATAGGAGGAAAATGATATGAAATTACACTCAACCCAACAATCCCCCTTTTGATGATGGCAACATTAAATCCATATGTCAATGAGGTTTTGATGAGATGTGATTTTAAGCAATTTTTGTTATTCAATGTCCTTATTTTTGTTCATGTTCATGCTTGTTAAAGACCTTTAAATATGGCTCATTCACAATTGATGGTTGTACTAAAGAAGTACAAAGTAACTTGAAGTAAGTTAGTGCATAAAGAAGGTCAAGCAACTTGACAAGCATTCATTCATTCACATTCACATAAAAATTTTCAATCACATTGAAGTCACAATTGAGAAATCATTCAAGCTAAGCAAAATGCATTTCATTTCATTCAAGAGACCCATTACAATCATTCCAGAAGGATTACAAAAGAACATTTCTTTCTTCTTTCTTCTCCCCCTTTGACATCATCAAAGAAAATTACATTAAGTAGAAGATGGAGGAGGAGGAGGAAGGGGAAGTAAGATGGTCTCAATGTCAGACATTCTTTTCTCCATAAAGTCAAGCTGGACTTGATTTGATCTTGAATGGTTGTGAGTTTGGTGTGCAAGAAGTGTTCCATTCTATCTGAATTCTCTATCAAGGTAGCTTGAATTTTGCTAGATCAGCTGCAATGGGTTGAAGAGGAAGAGATCCAGCTGACCAACCAGGCCTTTGCAATATCTTGAATTCTTTTGTCAAATCAGATATGTGTGTGTCAATGTGTGCATTGAAGTTCCTCGCTCTCCAAGTCATCCACAAAATGAGCAAAAGATAGTCTAGTGCTGGTGATCTCATGTAATGTCTGGTTGGTGTTAAGACATCAGCTTGGGAATTTGCCAAAATTCCCTGAAGTATCTCCTAACTTTTGCTGGTGCTCCTTAAGCTGTAATGAGGCATCTGCCATGGTACCAATCAGTCTGTTGAATCTTTGAGCTGCATAGTCGGAGGCAGCTTTTGTTCTATGAATTGGCAGATACAGTGTTCTCCAACCGTTGAATCCTCAACTCAAAGGTTTCTGACATGGTTTGAATGGAGGAGTTCAAGTTTTCAAATTTTTCATTTAAGAAGGAGAACAACTCTGGTGGAACAGAAGGTCCACCAGAGGATGTGGATGTGAAATGTGGGTTGTGGAGATTCAGGGTGTATGATGAGGGTTGAAACTGAGGTAAGAGGGGCATGAACTGGGATATCACTTCAGTTGGGACTTGAGGCTGTTCCTCATTCAAAGGAGGCTGATCCTCCTGAACTTGGGGCTGGTCCCCTTCAGCTGGAGGCTGGTCCTCTTGAACTTGGGGTGGTTCCTTGATTTGAGGCTGTTCCTCTGAGCTTGAGGGGCCTCAACCACAACTGGCCCTCTCCTAACTTGAGTACCCTCCAGTCTAAATCCCATAAATTTCTGAATATTCTTAAAGGTATAGATGTTGGACTTAGGGATAGACTGGGATTTCTCATTCTCCAAGGGCACACCAAAGTGCTGGAACACTGAGGTCAGATGTGCAGCATAGGGAAGAGATCTCTTGAGGTCTTTCCTGGTTGTTTCAGATATGATTTGATACATTATTACATGGAGGTTGATTTTGATGTCTTTTACCATGCAATAAAGAATGAACCTCTGTATGTCTGTTAGCCTGTCCCTTCCACCACCTTGAGGGGTAATAATTGTGGTCAAAATGTGGTGGATGACTCAACACAGGGGGAAAGGAATTTGTGTTGAATCTGGTAACATGGGTTTGTTTTGGATCAGAGGCATCAGCAGGAAGGCTGTCATGATGGAATAGGCTTCATGAAGATCAAATTCAAATTCATGATAATCTGCCCTTCATCTGGTACTTTGAAAATAGAGGCAGCTGTATCAGTTGGCATGTCAATAACTATGCCCTTAACCTTTGATTTATATCATCCTCTGTGCATTTCAGGTTCTTGTAAAATTCCCTAACAAGTCTTGGATAACTAATTTGAAACTCAGAAATGAATATCAACCAAGACTGAAAAGAGAAATAGGTCTGAATTTTGGAAATGTGTCTGCTAGCTGAAATCTGATAAATCACTATCCTGGGCTTTAGAATAAGCTGGCTTCACTGGTGGTGTCTTGAGACTTGGAAGACTCTGAAGATGATGATGATGACTCTGAAGAGTCTCCAGAAGGGAGCCGGATCTTTGTTCTAGAAACCTACCTCTGCCTGAAGAAGATGGTCTACCTCTCTTGGGTGCTGGCTGAGGTGCAGAGGAGGACCCTGGTTGCTGTGCAGGGTCATTCCTCCTTTTGGTTCTCCTTTCAAACTGAGGAGCATCATCCTCTGCCGGAATGGCCTGGACGACGCCTGAGATCTTGCTCCACGGCGAGGACCCAACTTTTCTCACCATGGTGGCAAGGATGGAGTGGAATCGGAGTTGATGAAAGAGAGGAGAGATGATTGAGAAAGGGTTTTGATTGAGGGAGAAAAGCGTAGGATTTCTTGCGGAAATGAGAAGAAGAGCATCGTCGGGTCGACCTGATGCCTAAAAGGGGTTTGCAGTGGTGCAATACCCCGCAGGAACAACAAGGCTTATCCGAAACCCATGATTTAAAAGGTTCTGGCAAGAGGACAGTGTCGACACATGAAGAAAATAGTGTCGACCTGACCTAGGAATGTGTCGACACGAGATAGGATGGTGTCGACCTGGCCTTTGAAGAAAAATTTGAATTTTGTGTGAGAATTTTGAGAATTTTGGGATTTCTTTAAAATGATAACTAATGAGAGAAATAGTCATTTCAAGGATGTTTAAGAGACTTAAAAATTCATTTTTTTATATTTTGCAAAAAAAATCACCACAATTCAAGTTTTAAACAATTTCCAATAGGATATGAGCATTCAAACACTTGAGTCAATGAAATGATGATTTGAGGGATATATTATATCTAACAATCAACTATCATCTACCATATTTCTCAACGTTAAAGAAATAAAGATATCCTCTAGACTAAATACAATTGTTTGAAAATAAAACATAATCTTAAGAACAACTTGATGATGAATGAAAATGATTCTTTTCTAAACAAAACTCCATCAACACATATTTTTGTCTTTTTAACAGACTATCAAATGATATAAATCTTTTTCACTCAAGTACTAGTGCTTTTTACACACCATAGTCCCTGGATACTTAAGATTTATTCATTATTAAGTCTCAAAGGGGTAAATGATGACCTTTTGACATGAAAATATACGTTTTGTAGACGCCAATATTTCCAGTTACTCAGTCATCATGAAGAAGTATAGCACATTTTTGCTGTATTTGAATTCATTTTTGAATTTTTATCCCTTTGAACAGAGATAACATTAGTGCCTCATGACATGCATGGCACTTCATTCATTGTGAAGGTGTGCAGTTTCTCAGCTCAAATGTCATTGCTCTGTTGAATTTTCAAAAATTTAAGAGTTTGTAAGATAGAAATCAATTTTATCCAACATCAGTTGCAAACAAAGAGATGTTTTAATTTCAAGACACAATTTGTTTCAATCTTGGAAGATTTCTGAGTTTCTGTGGGTTGAAAAATATATTGACAGTTGATAAAAAAATATGATAGATCACTCAAAGGATCATTTGGAGACTCTAGACATCTGAATGATGACATCATTCAGGAAATTGATGAAATGCAAGAAAAGTTATGAATTTTGCAAAAGTCATGACTTGTGAATTTTCTAGCTCCCCCTGAGATGATGATTTCAATCATTTTCTATCAAAATAAAGATATGCAAGATTTGAAATCAAGAAAGATTCTCTTAAACAATAAAAGCTCCCCTCAACAATTGCATATTCATTCTTAGTACTTGGCGGAGACATATACTCTCGCATAGTGAAAGTGTCCAGACAAGCATGACCTGTCATTCTCCAAGTCACCATTTGATATACCAAGAATTTCAACACAATAAGAGTTGAAGAATTTATGTCCAAAGGAAATGGAAGTGGAATTGAGAGAGATATGGACAGTATGACTGAAGGAAGCAAAGGGTTATGATATGAAAGAACTCCCCTTAGACAATGCATAACACTCAACCCAAACCTAAAGAGAGATCATGAATGTGGACATTTACAAAGACCAAGTTTCTCCTCAAGGATGAAAACTATTTTCAGGAAGGGGTTGGTGAAAATGTCTGCAACTTGTTTTTCAGTTTCAATGAAATGGAGTTCAAAGGACTTCTTTGCAACCTCATCTCTCAAGAAATGATGCCTAATTTCAATATGCTTGGTTCTAGAATGCTGAATGGGGTTTTAGACAGATTTATTGCACTGTATTATCACAAAGAATGGGTACACAACCTAGATCTGGTTGTAATCGAGAAGTTGATGGTTCACCCAAAGAATTGGGTTCCACAACTACCAGCAGCAACATACTCAGCCTCTGCAGTTGACAGAGCAACTGAATGTTGCTTCTTGAAGCCCAGAAATAAGGCACCCACCTAGGAATAAACACAAGCCACTGTGCTTTTTCTATCTAATTTACACCCAGCATAGTCAGCATCACAATAGGCAATCAAATCTAGCTTGCAATTAGCAGGATACCAAATTCCTAAATCACATGTTCCAACAAGATATTTGAAAATTCTTTTAACACTAACATGTGACTTCTTTAGGATTAGACTGAAATCTAGCACACAAACACACACTAAATTGAATATTAGGTCTAGAAGTTGTAAGATAAGTAGAGAACCAATCATACCTCTGTAGGTCTTTTGGTCTACTGACTTACCATTTGAGTCTTCTTCTAGCTTAGCATTATGGCAATAGGTGTGCTTGAATGCTTGAGGGTCTGAAAGTCAAACCTTTTGAGAAGTTCCTTGACATACTTGGCTTGACTGATGAAGATCCCTTCAGATGTTTGGTTCACCCTGCAATCCCAAGAAGAATGTTAAATCTCCCATTAAACTCATTTCAAATTCATTCTTCATTTGATTTGAAAATTCAGTGCATAGGCCTTATTGTGGAGCCAAAAATTATGTCATCAACATAAATTTGGACCACAAGTATTTGATTTTTTACTATTTTTGTGAACAAAGTTTGATCAACAGTTCCTCTGGAGTATCCTTTCTCAAGCAAAAAGGTACTCAAACGGTCATACCAAGCTCTTGGAGCTTGCTTAAGACCATAGAGAGCCTTATTGAGCTTGAAACATGGTTAGGATATTTTTCATTTTCGAATCCAGGAGGTTGTTCAACAAAAACATTTTCCTTAATATAGCCATTTAAAAATGCACTTTGACATCCATTTGATAAACTTTGAAATTCATGGAGGATGCAAAAGCAAGGAAAATTCTAACTGCTTCTAGTCTAGCTACAGGGCATATGATTCTTCAAAATCAATTCCAAACTCTTGATTGTACCCCTTTGCAACTAGCCTAGCTTTATTTCTAATTACCTGACCAGATTCATTCAATTTGTTCTGAAAACCTATCTAGTGCCAATGACTGTTTGGTCACTAGGTCTAGGTACTAATTCCCATACTTGATTTCTTTCAAATTGATGAAGTTCATCATGCATGGCATTAATCCAATCAGAATTTGATAAGGCTTCATCAATTGACTTTGGTTCAATTGGGAAATTAGAGCTAGTGGGTCTTCTTCAATATCATGCAAGAAAGATGATCTAGTCCTAACTCTATCATGCAAGTTGCCAACCACATTATCTAATGGGTGATCTTTTAAAAACCTATGTTCAGAAATTACTGTTCAGAAGTACCCACTTCTGGGACAATGTTACCTGAGCCACTTGGAGATGGTGTGTTCAGGTTCTCTTCAATGTTTTCAAACTCCTCAACAGTGGTGAAGAGTCCACAATAAATTCATCCTCTTCAGTGTCTTGTCTTTCCCTGCAAGATTTAGAATTGTTAGTTGAAAAGGAATTTTCATCAAAGATAACATGTGGTGATTCTTCAACAGTTTGGGTTTAAGAATGTACACTTTGAAAGCCCTTGACACCTCAGAATAGCCAAGGAAGATAGCTTCCTGACTTTTAGCATCAAATTTGTCAAGGTTTTCTTTGTTGTTGTTGTGTACATAACATTTGCACCCAAAGATTTTAAAATAGGAAACAGTTGGCTTTTTGTTTTTCAATAATTCATAGGGGGTTTTCTTGATTTTGGTCTGACCAATGCTCTATTAGTATGTGATGGCTGTGTTCACAGCTTCAGCCCAGAAGGATTTGGGCAAGTTACTCTCAAGTAGCATGGTTCTAGCCATTTCCACAAGAGTTCTGTTCTTTCTTTCCACAACTCCATTTTGTTCTGGAGTTCTTGGTGAAGAAAACTTGTGGAAATTTGAAATTCAGCACAAAAATCAGAAAAAATGTGTTCTCAAATTCCCCCATGATCAGTCAAAATATTTTTGATTTTATAGATAAGTTGTTAAGACAGTGGTACAGAAGTTCCTGAATTCAAGACAAGTATCACTTTTGTGGGACAGAAAAATAACCCAAGTAAATCTAGTAAAATCATCAATGATTACAAACTCATATCTTTTGCCACTTAGACTTAGAATTCTTGTAGGGCCAAAAAGGTCATGTGAAGTAATTCTAGTGGCCTAGATGTGAGTACTCATTGAAGTTTTTAAATGATTTTCTTGTGTTTTCCTTAGAACAGATCCCACGGACTTGATTTTCAACATTAGAGAAGGATTCAGAAGCCCCTTAACCAAATTCAATCTTAACAACTTATTCATTGTTCTGAAACTTGCATGGCCAAGTCTTTTGTGCCAAGTCCTTGCAATTTCATCTTTATTTGCAACAAAGCAAAGATTTTCAGAAAAGTTTTTATTTAGATTGATCATGTAGACATTGTTTTCCCTTTTCCAAAGAATTTGATTTATCAGTTGATGAGTCAATTATCTTAAAAATCAGATTCAAACACAACTTTGTGACCTTTGTCACATAGTTGGCTGATACTGAGCAGATTATAATCAAGACCATCAACTAGTAAAACATTATCTACAGAGTTTGAGGAAGTATGACCAACCTTACCAGATCCTAAGATCTTCCTTTATTTTTACCTTCAAAAGTCACTGACCCTCCCTCCTTTTCAATCAGGAATGAGAATTTGGCTCTGTCTCCCGTCATGTGTCGGTGAACACCCACTCAAGAAACCACACATTGGTGTTGGGTGCACGACCTTCCTGCAACAAGATCAGTGGAGAGAAGATTTTGGTACCCAAACAGAGTTGGGACCATCAGAATGTTGAACATTGTTAGTAAATCTTTTCTCACCCAAATTTGACTTGTTTTTTATTTTTGTTTTGTTAAATTGGTGTTTTCAGTCTTTTTCTGTTTGGTCTTTTTTTAGGAATGAAATCACCAACATTTTTTTTTAGTGGGAGGGAGTTTTTCATTTGAGTATAGGAGTTCAGATGAGGAGGTGGAAACCATGGATTTTGTTGGTACATCCAAAGGTTTGGATGAGAGAGATAAGGATGATACCAACAAGGGTTGTCATACCATTGGCTCCAAGGATTGATCAATCATCTTGAAATGCTTCTGGAGGTCCAACATTCTTTAAAACTGATTTCTTTTGACTTTTTCTTGTTTTTCAAATTTTTATTTGAATTTTTGATTGAGTTGTTTGAAGCTTTGATGTTGAGCAGGTCGACCTGTCAGGAGACTATGTCGACCTGATTGTCTTCTTTTGTTTTGAGTTTTTAATTGTTTTGTGTTTTGTTTGATGTTTTGTCTGATGTTTGCTTGATTTCTGTGTTCTCAAGATTAGGACCTTGACAAATTTAATTAATGGTGCTTTGCCCTTTTTCTCACCAGATTGTCTTTGTTTGATTTCTTTTTGTTGAATCCTAATCCATGAGAAGTTGTTGTCATATTTGTTCCTAGCAATGCCTCCAAGTTATCTTTACCTTTGTGAAGGTTTGGATAACTTCATCCCTTTCTTTTAGCTGGTTTGAAGAGTATTAATTTCTTCAATTTTGTGTTTTCTTGTTTTTCAATTCCAGCTTTTCAGATAAGTCTTTGAATTCTAGGATGGCCTTTTGAGAGGCAAGCTTCAGATCATCAATTAGATTCATGAGATTTTCTTTTTCTTCATTAATTCTGTTATCTCATTTCTAGTTCACAAGTTCTGTTGTTTGAAGATTGGTTATTATAAAGATTTTCAATTTTCTTTTGATGTGTTGTTTTCTTTTCTCATTTCAGAATATTTTTCAACTAATATGCATACACATCCTGCCAATCTTCAACAGTAAAATCTTCAAAGGAGGTGTTTACCTTTCTTCAGAATTGTTGGCCAGAAACAGATTTCCTCACTCTCAAAGCTTGAGATTTCTTGTTTCTTCTTCCTCACTTGAATCTTCGTCAGACCAAGTGGCTACCATGGCCTTTGGCTTCTTGAACTTCTGGAATTTTGTGCTTTTCTTCTTGTTTCAGGACACTCTCCTTCATGTGTCCGGCTTGTTACACCTGTAACAAATGACAGTTTCGTCAGCTTTTTGATTCTTGTTGAAATTAGAGGAGGAAGTGTTTCTTTTACCTATGGAAACTTCTTTTTCCCAGACATTCTTCCTTTTTATATTTCAAGAATTTTCTGAATTGCCTGGTCATGAGGGCAATTTCATCCTCATTTGACTCAGACTCCTCAGAACTTGTCTTTTCTTGACTTTTGTCTTTGTTACTTGAAGAGGCCTTAAGTGCCATTGGCTTGGTCTTAATTATATGTTCTTCATTTCTTTTCAGAAATTGATTTCATATGTCATTAAGATCCTATCAATTCATCCAAAGACATTTTGGACAATCTTTAAATCTTCAATGACAGTGGCCTTTGTGTGCCAAATAGAAGAGAGTGAGTAAGATTTTCCTTACCAAGTCTGCATCTGTGTAGTCCTTACCTAAGGCCCTGAGTCCATTGACAATGACCATGACCTGGCAAACATTTCAGAAATTGTTTCATTAGACTTCATCATAAACAATTCATATTCTGAAACAATAATATTTGCCTTAGTTTCCTTTACTTGTGATGTTCCCTCATAAAGTAATTCGAGTTTATCCCCACATCTCTTTGGCGGATTTGCACATTGAGATTCTCGAATACTCTTTGGGATGAACAGCACATTAATCATGTTCATGGCACTATAATTCAATGTGGCTTTTCTTATTTGTTCCCTAAACCAGGTTTCTTCCTCACCCTGTTTTCATAGGGACCAACCTCAACCACTTTCCAATTTCATAGTTCTGGGCTCTTAGAAAGACTTGCATTCTATTTTTCCAGTATGAATAGTCCGTTCCATTAAAGAATGGTGGCCTATTTATGGAATGCCCTTCAGCTTTCAAACCTTTGGAATCCATTGACTTAACATGGAAGCTCGGAAGAATATTCAGCAAACAAGCAGCAACAAGCAATCAGACACACAATACCAAAAACTGCTCAAATCAAATTAGATCAAGTATAAACCTCTTTTAATACCAATTGAAGGATCGAGGAAAAGTTGGATAAGATCTAGAAGGGGGGGGATGAATAGATCATGCCACTTTCTGCGGAAGCTTAAGCAATTTGAAATACTTTTAGAATCAGAGGCAATTTTAATCAGTGAAAAACACAGATCTGATGAAATGTTTATTAAGTGAACTTGATCGATCCTATGCAAGCATCTAACAGATGATAAATCAAACCACAATAGACAAGTGCACAGAGATTTTTAGTGGTTCGGAATCACCCATGTGATTCCTACATCCACCCCTCACACCCAGTGAGGATTCCTAAACAACCTGGGTTACACACCCACTGGAGCCAGACAACTCCAACACTTGAGTTTACAACTCACACACCTCTAGAGCAAGACTACTCTAGATCCCTGAGCAAGACTGCTCAACAAACACTTGAGTTAGACAACTCAAACTAAGCACGACGGCTCACAAATAACAATGCTAGACACCAACACACGACATGGATCTTCTAGCAGTAGATCATGTCAGACATGAGAACATTCATGAGAGTTTGCAGAAGCACTTGCACAATCTCAAGAAGTCTCAGAAGAACAAAAAGTACATTGAGAATATTGTTAAAAGGCTTTGTTCTTCAGTGTACTCCCTTGTAGAAGCTCAGATTGGGAAGAGGCTTGAATCCTTGAAGTCCCAGCCGATGCTCTGCACTATTGAAGTTGGGGATCTTCCTTGAAGTCTTCTCCAACAGATGCTCTACTTGATCTGCTTCCTTGAGGCGCTTCAATTGCTTCTTCAGAGATCAAATTCCAATTCTCACAATCGAATTGATGAGAATTGGTCTTCAGAAGGCACCAGGAGAGCAGAGGAGGAGATGAGCTCTTCTCGCCGCCAAAGGGAACTTTTTAGAGGCTTGGAGAGTTCGTTGGGGTCCCTAATGATGGACGGCCAATTGGGGGCCTTTTATACCCAAAAGATTCCAAAGATACCCTTTAGGTACAAGGGCACACGATCCTAGGTTGATACCCCATCGCCCTAGGCTGACACGTGGCAAACATCCAATTTAAGTTGCAAACTTTCCGTAGTGTGTCGACCTGCCCTGGTGATGGTGTCGACACACTGTCCCAAATCTTGAAACAGGCTGTTCTGGGAACTGATCCAGTGTCGACCTGCTTTGGTATTGTGTCGACCTGCTATCCCGGTTCTGAAAACAGCTGTTCTGGGAGCAGGATCCAGTGTCGACCTGCTCTGGTGTTGCGTCGACCTGCTGTCCCCAATTCTGAAAATGTTGTTCTGGGAACAAGCTCTGGTGTCGACCTGTCCTGAGAGTGCGTCGACCTGAGTAGTCTGATTTTCGAAATCTGCGACTCGTGGACACACTCTTTGACATGTGTCGACACAGTCTCAACATTTGTTCATCTTTTTGCCTTTGAATTTTGGTTATTGTGTCGACACCATTGTGGAGTGTGTCGACACTTCTTTTGCAAAAAGTGTTTGTACCTGAGAATTTAAAACAATATCATAGTAAAATGTATTATGAGTGCAAATGATAAGTGTGCTTTGAGACATGTTTTTTGAATATAAATTTCGGGTGAAATGTATTTATCATGTTTCAAATAATTTTCATTCAAATCACATTGTCATCATCAAAATAGGAGGGAAATGATATGAAATTACACTCAACCCAACACTAAATCCTCACTGCAATGGAGTACTTCACCAAGTGGGCGGAAGCTGAAGCATACACGAAAAGCAAGGCACAACCATCTGCAAGTTCATCATGAGAAACATCATCACTAGGTTCGGCATCTCAATTACCATCATCACCGCACATGGGCCACAATTTATCTCTGAAGAACTGTGTGACCTCTGCAACAGGTATAAAATTGCGTTGCATCATTCATCTCCTTACTATTCACAAGGCAATGGCCAAGCAGAGGCCACAAACAAAACTATAATCAAAATTGTTAAGAGAACCTGTGAGGCTAACAAATTCTCAGATTGGCCAGAAAAGTTTGTAGAAGCTCTATGGGCCTACCGCACTTTAATTTGTACTACCACGGGGCAGACACCGTTTGCTCTCACTTATGGAATGGAGGCAGTAATACCATGTGAGATTCTTATTCCCTCGTTAAGGATCTAGCTGACAAGGACTTGTCAATCGATCAGCGGTGTGAGTCGCTCTTGGCATAGATGGAACTCCTAGATGAGAAGCGTCTGGCCGCCGCAGAACACATGAGAGCATATCAGAGTAGGCTCACTCGTTTTCACCAAAGAAAGTTATTGAGAGAAAATTCAAAGTCGGTGAAATGGTCGTTAAAGAATTTTAGTAAAAGTTGGTGGTCCCCATCTAACATCACCCAACTGGGAAGGGCCGTACGTAGGTAAAGAGGCATATCCAGGCAATGCGTACAGGCTAGTCAACACGGAGGGTGAGGAGCTCTCTCATCCTTGGAATGGGCTTCATCTCAAAATGTAGTACCCCTAGATAAGTGTTGGACTTATGTGGTACACAGACTCTTGAATGAAAGGATGTCATTTTTAACTCATTTCTAATTCTGGTGAGTTAGCCTAAGGTGCTGACACCCACAACTTACATGCCCACCTTGGAAGCTAGAGGCACAAAATCTAAAGAAGATCAAGTCGAACCAAGAGTCTAGGGCATTACTCTTTTTTTTTTTACTCGGTCCGCCAATAAATAGGGAAACCTGAGGGATCGACCTCTTGAATCTGTCCAAAGCTCAGGCGGGTGTAGGTCAAGGCATAACAAGGGAAAAGAAAGAAAATGAATGAAAATCTAAAGCAAAAAAAGCCAAAACTGGCCAAATCAAATGCAAAAGCATGTCAAGAGCGGCAAAGTCCCCGCGAAGATCCAAATGGACCTGGTCGTAAGCAGCCAAAAACCCCAAAAGCCAAAAAGAACCGAACGCCACAGAGTACAAGGGTAGAGGAGTGAGTGGTCTCCCCGGTCGCCCGGAACTATGGTAGACTTCCTAAACACTTCTTCCCCCTTCTCCCCCACAGGTATGTACTAAGGTCAGGGCAAGGCAACGTTCAACTAAGAGGACGTCGCTAGAAGCCACTTTGGGGGAGGGCACCATTTAAGCAGGTTCAACCTCAGTCTGACACACCTAAGAATCATTAATGAACTCCTAATGACAACCGAGTATTGAAGGGTCCAAGTACCACTTTTCCAATTAGAGCGGATCCCCTTCGTTCCACGCGTCTTCTTAGAAGGGACCATGCCGGGTTACGGCTTCTCATTTCAGAATCCCCAAAAAAATCGAATACTCCAAAAGCCAAAAAAATTGTGAATATTTCCAAAAGCCAAGATAGAATACTTCCAAAAACCCAATAATAGAATACTCCAAAAGCAAAAAATTGCAAATATTTTCAAATAAAAAATAAAAAAAATAAATAAAAGAAAAATAAAACAAAACAAAATAAAACAAAAAAATTTGTGAATATTTTCAAAAACCAAACAAATTGAATATCTCAAAAACTCCAAAAAAAATCATTTGCCTGAGTATATTAAATGCATGTTCATCTTTTAACTTCCTGCTGGCATCTGCTTGCTTGCATGTCGCACGTAATTCTGTTTTTTCGTCTTATTTGAATAAAGGCTCAGCCCCCTGACAAGCTCATGAAGCCAAACACCGTTCGTATGCAGGGGGGGGGGGGGGGGCGCTGAGCCCGAACATATATTTAACTTGTTTGTTCAAGTCATTTTTAGGCACAACACAAAAGAAGAGGGCAAAGAACATATGCATACATATAGGTGGCCAAAAGAGGGGGGGGGGGGGGGGGGGGGCGGCAGCCCCAAGTACATCATAAAAGTGCCCAACTGGGCACACATCATCAAAAAGAAAGGAAGTACAATATCATAAAGGTGGCCTAACTCTCGCCAGCTCTTAGCAGGTCGGTGCTGCATGTGCCCACGGCCTCTCCAGGGTCGGCGGTCGAGCATGAAGCAGGAGGACTCATGGAGGCATGAGAACCAGTAGAGCCCTAGGCGGCGCGTCCCTCCTCGACATTCCTCTAGTACTGAGAAGACGTCACGAGGTAACTCTTAGAGTAGGGCTGGCTTGCCCTCTGTACGGCATACCCCGTCCACAGCGGTAACAGTCCTCAGCCCCCTCAGTAGGCGCTCGGAGAAGCCCAAGCTCGTACGGCGTCAACGGCTATTGAGTTAGCCACTCACGCTCCTGGCCCAGCGGCTGTGCTCCTGCTCCCATCGGCCTGCTCCCTCTCGCGGTCATGACGCTCTAGGGAGAGTGTCAGGTGCAGTCTGACTGCAAGCACACAATCATAGGTAAGTATAAAAATAGTTCAATTCGCATAAATCTGATCAAGTTACTTACCCATGTAGAGAGGTGTGCTTCGCCACCTCCGCTCTAGCCACCGTCAGCTAGCTACTCCCGGAGTGAGGTAACCTGGGTCGGAGCGCCCCTGCCGTGGAGGCCCCTTCTGTGTCAAAGCGCTTCGGGTCACCTGTGCGGCGTGCTGCACAAATTAGAAAACCAGTTAGCACAAGGTAAAGTAAAATAAAGCAAAGGTATGATCATCTAAAACTTACCGGAGCATCCAAAGCCTCCCGTGCCTCCGCCAGCTGTGCCTCCGTGCCCGCAGCTGGGCGGCGCAGTGTGTCGATGAGGTCGTCCTGGGCATCCTGCAAATGCACATGTTTGTTAGAATATCATGCATATCATACTAAGCAAGATAAAAGTTTAGAAGTGCATACCTAGCCGGCCTCATGAAGTCCCTGCCTACTCCTTACTGGAAGCGCTGGAGGTACGCAAGGCTGTCGGCGGCGTCCGACTGCACCAACTGGCCAACCCCGCTGCCAGCAGCAAACTGCTCAGGGAAGCAGAGATGCCAGTCTACCCGCTTCGCCTTTCCTCGCGTCCTCCTCCCAATCCCCCGAGGGTCCGTCTCATTGTGTCACTCCTGGTGCAGCCCCAAAGTGCGGGCGGCTAGCTATAGGCTGAGCGTCTCGATCTCATTCAGGCAATGGACCAAAAGGTCCCACCCAAATCGAGGTCGGCCGCTCTCAACCCACGGCTGACCGTCATTACCTGACCCACGTAGAGTGCCATACAACCTGCACACCGCATAAGTCGGTCAATTACATATCACTTTAAATGCATGAATTAAAAAAAAATGTAGCACATACCAGAGTGCCGGGAAATCTCGGATATCTCGCGGAGGGTGTCGAGCTGTAGTGAGAAGGTGGCCGCCATCACCACTAAAAGCCAACTCCAGGCGAGGGGCACTGTGTCGGGGTGCACCTCAGTCGCCCTGCCCAAGGGGATGTAATAATAACCCACACCGCAAGCATGCACACATTGATTAGTTCAATAATAATTTCAAAGTGCAGGAATTGAAATGGAGTGCCAAGGCAAGAACCGTACCTGTAGAAAGGGTGCAAACCCACCCACGTCGTCTATCTCCATGTGCCACTGGAGAGGTCTGCAAAGGTGTGCGCCAGGAAAGCCGCACCCCAAGCATACTGGCTGACCCTCTCCAGGTCCTCTAGAATATCCAAAAATAGGCAATGGATGTCGTCTCCCATCGTCGTCAACAACATCTTGCCGAGGAAAAATACGAGGAACTGCCTCAAGTCCCGGTCTACTTTCTCCCGGTCCTTAGTGTCCTGGTCGTACACTGCCCTGGCCAGACCCGCCGTCCACTGCACGAACTCCTGCAGCATCTTCTCTCCCCTCTATCTGACCCCCTGGAGGCCAAGGCTCCCTAACAACTCCACTCGGTCGACCATTCTGCGGTCGCCGAGCTCATCTCCCTTGGGCTTCAAGCCCAACAAATACTGTGCGAACTCCGTGTAGTCCGCATATGTGATCCCGGTCACTGCCTCCCATTCCACCCTCAAACCCGTGATCCGGGTCACGTCCTCCAGTCTGGGCACCATGTGCCCCCAGGGAAAAAGGAACGCTCTGCTAACCCTGTCCCACCTCTCTCGTAGTGCCTGTATCAAGGGGCTATCCACGTAGAAGGGCTCCATCTCCAAGATCAGCCCAAATCCCATCCCCTAGACTCGCTCCCTCTGGAAGTCCAGGAGCCCCTGATACACTGCTAGACCAAAGGCCACTGCCTCCTCTGCTTCATTATCCCCTGCACAAAGCATACATAAATCAGCAAGTCAAAACACATCAAAGAATCAAAAATTGAGCAAAATCGGGCCCAAATTCCCTCCTCGGGCAGCCTTTTGAATCACGTCCAACACAGTGGCTGCGGTTCAGCTTGAACTGCGTCCGCTGTGTTGGCTGCATTTCATTTTGAAATGCGACGGCTTCAGCCGCCGCGATTCAATCATGTGAACGCGTCCACTATACTGGACACGATTCATGACTTACCGAGTCCGGCCGTGGGGGGGCTTTACGGCCGAGGTGACCTCTCCGCCATCTCCTCGCCTCCTCGTCTATGTCCGCCTCCTCCTCTTCCTCCATAGGTGCCACCGGTACCTCCTCCTCCACCACCCGGGCCTCCTCTTCCACCATGATAGCCGCCAGTTTCTCACCGGCGGCGATAAGCTCGTTCACCATCATCTGTGTCGCCGTACCCGGCATCTCTACCTCCTCCAGTGCCGGTGAGCCACGTTCCTCCAATCGTCTTCATCGTGTGGCCACTTCCAAGCCGCCTTCTTTGCCATCAAGTGGGGTAGAAGGAGGAGAAAGAGAGAGTTGTGGGGAGAAGAGATAGATGAGAGGGAGAGAGCTAGAGCTCGGGGGAAGGAGGGATGAGGGCTCGGAGAAGCGAAAGAGCCAAACGTAGGTGCACTCGGGTGTTTTGTAGCCTCCGGCGAGCTTAGAAATCACGTCAGGTGTAGTTGACGCGAATTTGAACCACCCTTGTAATTGCATCTGGCTTAGCCGATGCAATTCAGATGTAATCATTGTTCGGGTACAGCATTTAAGGCGTGCAATTTTTTATAATTTTGAAGTACCATTAAAATCTTGTCGAGGCTAGAGGATGCAATAATTTAAAAGGCATCGGCTTTGTGGATGCGGACTAATAGGATATCCATGGCGTCTGTTGCGAACACGATTCCAATGCCCACCCGAGGCTTAATTTCGAGGAGAAGAGTCAAAGTGTTTGGATGATGCGATCAAAGTAAAGGGGGAATTTTGGCCGTATCAAGGAAGCAATTTATTTCTCATTGAGGATTCAATCCCGGCATTTACAAACGTCCACCTTGGGCAAAAGTTTCCCAAGCTCCCTCACATAACCCATCCAGTCATTTTCAACCTCCTCTACATTTGGGACCGGATTCCTATAGGAGCAGACCTTCCATAGTGCCTTTATAGTATCCGCCTCCTCGCCATCATTGTTCGTCCCGATGTCCCATCTTTTGATTGGCAAGAGGTGAGACGGCCCTTCAAAGTTTGGCCGTGGAAGCCCGAGCTGAGGAAGGCAGCGGTGTGGCTTGTAAAGCACGAACTCGGACACCCCGATCAACTGCAAGTCCACACCGGGTGCTAACCGAGTCCGCAAGTCTCTAGAAAGAAGAGGCGCCGGAGTACAAGTAAACACGTTCCCGCCCATGCTTCGGAAGTGATCACGCCAATCAGCCCGCGTCTTAAGTTGTGGCAGCTATTAGCCACGCGCCCTTCCAGGCCGACTATGGTGTCCATGTTCTTAAGCGGACTCTGGAGAAAATCTGGGACGAGCTAGAGACTTCATCGTTGACATCATGCTTGAAGTGTAGGTCAGTCCAACAAGTAAGCAATAACATGGAACCATGAGGAGGCCTACCCAAGCTTGCTGCCATGAGTCCGCTGTAAAGAAAGGCTAGCACCGTTGGTCCCAATCTCTCGCCTTCCCAAATGCCGAACACTGCGCTCAGTTGATCCTCCTCCAACACATTATCGATTGAGGGGAAGAGGAGTGCGCCAGCCACGCATATGGCGAATCCCCTCATCACTTGCTCCAGCTCTAGCCATCCCCTGCCTTTGTATTTCTTTCATAGTCCAGGCCGCCAACCTTTGCAGATTAACTCCTTTCTCGGTCCTGAGATCTTCGGCCACTCATGCATCCATGAAGCTTTCCAGCACCGCCTTGCTCGTGTAGCACCTCGTCATGATTGCCATTTCCTCTTCCTCACCTTGCTTCATCCATTTCAAACCTAGTAAAATCTCAACCTCTTCCAACAAGATAGTGGCCTCAAAAGTCTTGAAGAGGAAGGTATGGGTTTGAGGGTGCCATAGTCTACCAGTGCACCCAAGGCCGCCCAATCAAGGTGGATTTCATGGTATCTTTTGGCATGGACGACAAGGTTATTGATCCCCCACTTCTTAAGTATGTTGGTCATGTCCAGGGTGATAGAGGCAGTCAGCTGTTGAAGCCAAGGGAGGCGCATATAACGCCGGTTGCCCGGGAAAATGGGTAGTCCTATGGCATGAATGAATATGGGTATGGATGGTGATGGGTGCATAAGGATGGTGCATGGGCATGAGGAGATCGGCCATATTGGAAGAGATAAGTAGGAAAAAACCAAGAAGAAGAAAGGAAGAACAAACCAAGAACATGAAGAGCACATCCAAAACAATGCCTAGAGATCAAATCTACTCACCAATTAGCATGAACCAACTTGCATATGTGTCCTTCTACTTGGTTCAACCATCAAAACCCTTTTATTTTTGGCCTCTTGGGTTGGGAAGCATCTCCATGGTCCATTGCTCCAAAGCCTCTCCTTCTCCCTCTCTTCTCCAAACTTCAACTCCTGAAACCTTGCACTTGGGGGGGGGGGGGGGGGGGGAAGGGCATGAAAGGAATGTTTTATAGACTCCCCTAGCCTCACCAAGCCCAGATCCAAGCTCCCCCAAGGAGGAAAAGACAAAAATAGTGCGGGAAATGAAGTCTCGGATGGAAGTTATAAATCACGTCCGATGTAGTGGATGCGGTTCAAAAATGAAAGGCGTCCGGTATACCTACTGCGATTTACAAGTAGAATTATTTCACATATTTCTTCATATTATTTGTACTTTTCAATACTGATGAGTCTTTGAGTGCAGGATCTGGATACCTTTCTCGCCGCACAGATCATGATCATCTTCGGCGAATGCCACCTTTGGTATTATGCGTATTGCATTTTACTACTATGTTATATTCTATTAGAACATATCATGGACCTCGGGGCTCTGACGAATCTGGAATTTGAGTTCCCCTCCTCCGCCAAAAATAATGATGATTCCAGAGGGTTCTTATGACTTGAGGATAGGTCGTTGCGTTGCAGAAGGACGATGGTTCCATTCGGTATCCTGACTTCGGCACCGTAACAATATTATTCTTGTTATCTTATATTTTCTATTGTTTTAATCTTTTCATTTTTAGCCCAGCATGCGTCTGTAGGTCCTTTATGCATAATTTCGGAAGATCACTCTCGTTGTTTTATTGAAGAGAACCACTTATATCTCAATCCCGATTGACATGAAATATTCCACTCCGAGTCATGTACTAAGTCCACTTTATTGATGTTTGAAGATCGTCTCCCGAGAAACTCATTGATTTGGATTCGTTATCAATTCATCCCTTTTTTCCTAAGATCCACTAGAGGCAGTGGCAGACGCCCCCAAGGTGAAACCTAACGGATTGTGTCCTTAGGTACTTCCCCAACGCTGGAAGTTGATCTTTCTCCCTTCCACGCCCATGCGCACACCCTTCTCCTTTCATCCAACATTGAGTTTTCTCTTGAGGTTTTCTGCAAGCCACTTCATTTCTGAACTGACGAACGCTCCTGTCATATGTTGTTGAAGCGTGTCTCATCACCCCCTGGTGTCTACTTTTCAGTCACTCCACTTTATTCCACTCAATTCACACCATTCCATTACTTTCATTCGTGTCACTTTCGCTCTGTTTCCTTGCAAAGTATACATGAAGGCGAGGCAGCTGTAGACACGCCATCTGGCAAATATCAAGCAAATTTCTGTTACACGGCAATGTCTCAAATGGCTCTCTTCAATTAACCTCTAGAGTGATTTCCCTATTTTTCCAGATTTTCCTAGGACTTTTTGGAATTATTCTAAAGAGGTCAAAATGGGTTTGTTAAACTTAAGTGATTTGCATCCGATACAATGAATGCCTTTTAAGGTCTTGATCCGCGGCATGTAAATTCGATGCGAATTACACTTGCTTTCGTCGCATGCTCTATTTTAAGTCGCGACCGCTTAGGCCGCCGCGATTCAAAGTCAAACCCCAAGGCCTAAACCTTTAAGACGCCACATTTAAGAGCTCCCACGTCTCGAAATCATGACCGATAGAATCGCGTTCGGGTAAGTCGCCGTGTTTCAAATTACGTCAAGTAAGACGATTTGGTCAAAGCATCGACTCTGTTAGAAATGCGGCGGCTACCCCTGATGTGATTCTCAATCATAGCCTTATAGGCTATGATTATGAATCAAGCGGATCTTCTAAATAGCGGCAGCCTTGTCTAATGCGATTAAAGAGATAGGCGTCCCTGTAGCCGACGTGATTCAAAGAATTTTTCCAATAAGTAAATCCCCGAGGCCATTTTTCAAAGCTAATCCACCCCCCCCCCCCCCCCAGGCGAAGCCCTGCTGGATTGTTGAGAGATTATGGCATAACGATGAAGCCCTGCTGGATTGGAAACCCTACTCCGATCCAAGGAAGAGCACCTGTCACTCCAGTCACGTCATCAGACCAATCCTAGAATTCAGAGTTGACATTCACCTACACGCATTGGAGCGGGGCGGGAGGAGCACCTCTTCCTCGTCGTCCACTTCTTCCAATCATCTCCGAGCAGCGGCCATCATCGCCATCCTTCCCCCTTTCCCTTCACTTTTACTTTTTTTACATTTAGTGCATACCTCTCACACATTTTCACACACACGCACCACATCATTTACTCCAGTCCCACTCTTTAGGGGTTTAACAGTATAATCACGGGATTTGCTCCCCAAATATGATGATTAAAAATAAGGAAAAGAGACGGTGATCGCAACCAAAGTAGTTGCAAAAAGATGTATGATGAAGAAAAGATGCTAACTACTCTGGAAAAGGAAGAAAAAATGCAGAAAGGAACCTGGCCCATTGAACGCGACAAGGAATCCGTTGTCTTGTCTTTAACACGAAGATGAAGGTGCCGCCTTCTGGTTCTCAGAAAGTGGCATGAAAACCATTGCCTTCAGAAGATCGCGACCTGGTGTGTGCCGCCTTCTGCAACAGAAGATGAAGACTGTGGGTTTCTTTCTTCCCTGCTCCTCAGCCGGCCAAGGGGCAAGAGCCCGTGCTTCTACTGTCTTTTAAAACCCTGCAAAGAACATCAAAACAACAGAACACCTATTAGAAAAAAATGTTTAGTGTAGAATCTATCCCGAAACCATAAATAAACATGAAGTAATTGGGAGGAACTCATGTGGGTGGGGTTTTAACCCCTTTGAGTGATTAAAAGTGGTGTGTGTGGAGTGTTCTAATGTAAATCTACGAAGAAAACAGATCTAAACATGCATGTATGAAGAGAAAAATCAAGAAGATAGGAGAGATAAAGCATAGATGAGGAGAAAATGCCATGGGGGGCACTTCGTGGTATTTTGGAGGCTGAGAGGTCCTCTGGAACTCATAGCTTTCTGGGAGAGGAAGACACAGACGCTGGCCTTGCCCTAAACCATGCCCTATGAAGAGTTTATAGGTGATTATTCATGAAAGGGCTATGAGGAGAATAATGGGGTAAGTCCGACTTTGGCAAGTATGCTCGTGCAAGGGGAGTCAGAACGTGGCAAGGAAGGCCTAAGGAAGGTTTTCCTCCGAGTTTGGAAGGATTTGGAGATCTTTAGACCCACTAAAATATGGATTATTCATGAATAATAGGGGTCCAAGTCTGACTAGGAAAGACCACATTGCATGGTCTGTGAAGGAAACCAGAACGGACAGGCCCAGCGTCGGTATCAGGTTGCGACGCTTTGATATGTCGCCTTCCATAGAAGGAAGCTTTTAAGCATTTTCTAGCAAAATTTTCAGGGAATTAAAATGCCAAATAAGAACGCGACGTATCGAGGTGTCGCCATCTGAAGGAGGTGATTCAGGCTTGAAGGCAAATCACTGTGAGGAATAACGCGACATGAAGGACGTCACCTTTTGAATGAGAACGCGACAGGGACATTGTTGCCTTCATAGTCTTTCAGCATTTGGCTCATACAAAGGGTCTGATCTCCTCGCATGGGTATCAGATTGGCATGCAGCTTGAAGCATTGAACTCCCAACTCAAAGAGCTATGAAATGATGAGAAGACTGATTGATATGACCAGGAAGAACCCACCAGAGTGATGAACTAATGAAAAAGATGCATGATCAGAGAAAGCCAACTAGGCAATGATGAGCCAACATGGGGCGTCAATGATATGACAGGGATTTGGCTCAACTTATGGGCCAGAAATGGGTGTCTACAGATTGCCCCTCCTTGATGCCTGCTTTGCAAGGGACTGGAGCGATAGTGAAGTGGAGTTGGCATGAAATGACGATGTAGCGAAATGAAGCGGAATGAGATGAAAAGCGGCATCAAGGTAAAGAGACACCCATTCTGACGAATAAGCAGCGAGAATTATCCGGCGATTTTCGAACATGGCTGGAACAGAGTGTGAGGATGGTTCAAATCTGGGATGAATAAAGATTAAATAAAAAGAAATGATCAACCTCTTGATGAAGAGGTACCCTGGCCATCTTAGGCTTGTAGGTTGCGTTCATTAGGGGATAGGTGCTGCCCGACGGGTCGATTCGACTCTGGCCTTCGAGCGATTCATGACTAATGAATGGATCAATGGAAAGGATGACTGATATAATGAATGGGGATAGAGGAATCCTGAATAGAACCATGCTGGCAAACTGGACCAAGCAACTAGCTCGAGAGACATTCCATTCGGAATGGAATGAAATTCCATGTTTAAGAAATAATGATTTGGGGTGAAACATCATCGCGAAGCTGGCTTTGACTAATCATGAAGCATGAAGCTCAAAGATCCTAAATGATGCATGCTAGGCTAAAAGAAAAGAATCATAAAAAAATACAATGAAAAGGAAAAAATAACAAATACTCAAGGATAAAATTGCTAGATAAATGAGCAGGGTCAAGACACTTCGCATCCCCGATGTGCGATAGAATCCATCGTCCCCAAGCCATACCATCTAGCGGCTGTCCAACGATTAACAATGTGCACTTAGATCATCCTTGTTTTTGGTGAAGGGGAACTCAAATCCTAGAATACACTGAGAACCAACCGGTCCTTGAGATGATATAGTAGGGTAGATACCATATAGTAATGCAGAGATTAAGGTTAGAAATACTTACTTAAACTTACTTGACGAGCCGTCTTTTGATTTTCTGATCTTTCTGATTTTTTGATTTTTTTATTTTTCTAAATTTTCAAAATATAAAGCAAGACACAAGCTCAATATGCACCAAAGTAATTGGATAACTTAAAGCATACGTGCAAACACATTTCAAATTGGCAACAAGAATCATGAGAACGCAAAGGAAATCAGCCAAAAACCACGATAGGGTGCTATAGATTTAAGAGAGAGAACTATGGTTCAAGAGAGAGAAGCTTCGGTTCCGGTGGTGCTGTGGGTTGCCCAGGTGGCCTCCACCGCCCCCCGCGCGTTGGCGGCCGGTTTGCTTCCATGGCGGCTGAGCAAGATCCTGGGGTTCTACTCGTGAGGACGTTGTCTTTTGCGCAAGCTTTATCTGGATCACTGTGTCCTAAGAAGGTTCTCTTGCAAGTTAAGGCTCATATGTTCACAGATGCTAGTGAACCCGCCGTTTTCTTCTCTCAGGTGAGATTTTGAAGTCTGAGAAGGTCCTCCACATGGCCATCATTTTCAAATGTTCTTACGGCGGCCTTCCATCCCTGAATAAAGTCTTGTTTATCTACTATGTTGGGGCTCAAATCTGATTTCATAGCCAGTGTTCTTAATCATCACATCTCCGTCTTCGCTTTGATTCTGAGGAGGACTTCCTCTTGGTTCTCCTGCGGAAAAGTTTATACATCAAAGGTTATTTATTTATAGTCTTCAGATGGTCGGCCAATTTTGATTAGATAAAGACCCTTCGTTGATGCTTATCTGGGTAGGTTTCCCTGGTCTTCCTGTCAGTTTGTATAATGAGGATTATCTGAGATCTATCGCTAACAATCTGGGACAAGTTATGCGCATCCATGAGGCTATGCTAGCTTGGACCCAAACTGCTGAAGAATTAGTCTGTATCGATGTCTATATTGCTGCTCCTCTTCAAGATAAGATTTGGATTGGTTATGGTGATCAAGGGTTCTGGCAGAAAGTGAATTATCACAGGGTTCCTCCTTTATGTAAATTTTGTTGTCGCATTGGCCATAGTGAAGATTCCTGTCACAAAAAGAATAAGAGAACTATGCCTGCTCAAGAAACCAAAGATGCTGGTGTTTCTGGGGTTGTGGTTCAGTCTTCTCAAGAGTGGAGACCAGTTCGTGGACATAAGAAGAAAGTGGTGGAAGTTACTTCAGACATTCCTGTTAGTAATGCTTTTGAGCGACTGAGAGATGATGTGGTAGATCCTGTAACAAGAGAAGAACAAGTTGTAGTGATGCTGCCATTGGTGAGGGTAATCTTCAAAAAATCTTGTTGTTGCGTCAAACATTGACATTTCTCTAGAGGTTGTGCATGATCCTAATCTCGAGGAGCAGTTAGTTCAGCGCCACTGAATGCTCCTGCAGATGAAGTTACTTTAACATATGCATGGCCCATCTACAGTTCAGGAAGGTTTGGAGGTTACAGGAGTTCCTACGTCGCCGTCGCTCATGACCATGCATGGTGGTTCTTCCGCCGGAGGTGTGGACGATGATAAATCTCAAAATTTAGCATGTCTGCCTTCGGGTGGTATCCTAACTGCCAAATCATCTACACAGGAAACCTCCCAGGTTTCATTTAAGGTAACTGCCGGAAACTTCCTTATGCCTCCAGTTAAGCCTGCTAAAGAACGAGGGAAGTTTTTTTAGGAATGATATCCATACTAGATCCAATGCAAAAGCTGCCGTGGCACATAAAGGTTATGTTTCCTCATGATTAATTATATATTGTTTTGGAAAATTAGGGGGCTTTTCAACAAAGCTTCCAAGCATGCTCTGAGCATCTGGTGAGGATAGGAAGATTCATTCTTGACTATTCTTGGGCCGAATAGCGAGGCCTCCCGTATTTGCAGTTATCTTCATATGGACTCTTGTGTTGAGGACTTCAATGGATCCCAAATTTTGGATCTTCTATAATAAACCGTACTCCTTTAATATCATTTTATATGCATCTCAGCATGTTATGGGTATGCTTCTCAAGATGGTCGCCTTTGCTTTGTGATCACCTCAGTTTATGCTAGTTGTCAACTCAGTGATAGAAGATTGTTGTTTGATGATATCCTTGCTCTGGTGGACATTATAAACATTCCCTAGCTTATTGGAGGAGATTTTCACTGTATTGCTAAACATTCTGAGAAGAAGGGCGGTCTTTGCGCAATACGATCTATGATTGAGTTCACGCTTTCATTTCTACCTGTGGTCTTTGGATATTGGCTGCAAGGGTTATCCTTTCACCTTGTCTAACAACAGAGTTGGCTCTGATTCTATTAAGGCTATGTTGGATAGAGTGCTTGTTGATAATCGGTGTGCTGGGGTTTTTTTCGGGGTGTAGCGTGCATCATCTCTCTCATGGTCCTCTGACCACGCCCCACTTTTCATCCAAATGCATGGGTTTTACTCACAGCCAAGCCGATTTATTTTCCAAAATATGTGGACTAAGCATGATTCCTTTTATGGAATGTGTTAAGCTTGCTTGGACTTCTGTGGACAGATGGCAACCTATTCCATTTTTGAGGCTTCAGGATAGCTTCACGCTGCCAAAAACGCCTTGAGACATTGGAATAAACATGTTTTCGATCATATTGAAGATAACATTAAAAGTTGAGGGACAAATTGCTAAATATCATACTCTTTTGATGAGGCGTCAACTATTCAAATCATTCTCTTTTGAATAAGCTAATGTGCGCTTAGACAGACCCTCCATTGTCAAGAATTTTTTGGTGCCAAAATCTAGAATTCAATGGTTGGAGGAGGGTAACCGAAACACAGCTTTCTACCATGCGGCAGTGAAAAGTAGGCGGAATGGAAATATCATTCATCGGCTTAGAATTGATGGTCCATAGTGTGATGATTAAGATTGTTTAAAGTCTGCTGCTCAGCAGTTCTTTTCTTCTCTTTTATCCACGGAAACTCATGTTATTCATAACCAGCTGCTCAACTCCATTCCAAACATCATCTTGGGGAGGATAATCACATGCTCACTGCTATTCTAATGATTAGGAGATTAACTTGCTGTCTGAACATGAAGGGGCCAGTGCTCCGGTCTGGATGGTTTTACTGGGAACTTTTATTGCTTGTTGGAGTATTATCACTAAGAATGTAAATGAGGTTGTTTCTGGTTTTTTCGCTGCCTACCCCCTTCCCAGGGGTGTTCTCTCCACTCTAATTGCTTTGATTCCCAAGGTTGATAATCCAAGCAATTTTAGCCATACTACTGCCCATAAGTCTGTGTAACTTTTACTACAAGATTGTGGCTGTTATCATTTCTAAAATACTCTCTTCTTTGTTACCTAATATCATTTCTGTGGAGCAGGGAGCTTTTGTTAAAGGTAGAAATATCATGGACAATGTCCTCATACTAGCCAACGAATCTGGATTTAACTTACTATGCATGCCAAATCTAACTACACTACGAGTAGGCGAAATCTTCAAGAAGACATGCTCACCTACCTCAAACTCCAAATCTTTCCTCCTATTGTCGGCGTAGCTCTTCTGCCTATCTTGTGCCGCAACAAGCCTCTTCTGATAAGCTGGACACATCTGAAGTCTTCTGGACGAACTCCGGACCGATCAGCTGCCTATCGCCAATCTCCTCCAACATAAAGAGATCTACAAGGCCTACCATACATGCCTCAAATGGAGCCATACCAATGCTCGCATGGAAACTGTTGTTATATGCGAACTCCACAAGAGGCAAATGGCTCCCAATCATCCTTCCAATCCAGAACACACGCCCTCAACATATCCTCGAGCGTCTGGATAGTCCTCTCGGACGGTCCATCGGTCTGGGATGGAACGCCGAACTGAGCTTCAACTCCGAACCTAACGCATCTTGAAGACCCTTCTATAGCCTCGAAGTAAATCTCGGATCTCGATCCAAAATGATCGACTTCGGCACACCATGCAACCTAATATACTACTAATATACAATCTAGCTAAGCTCTCTACTACTGCTTCTTCTTCATAGGCAAGAAATGCGCAGTCTTCAAGAATCTATCTACTACTACCCAAATCGAGTCATTACCCCGTCTAGATCGAGGCAAACCCAAAACGAAATCCATAGTGACAGCTTCCCACTTCCATACTAGGATCTCCATCTTCTGCATAAGATCAGATGGTCGCTACCGCTCGGCCTTCACTTGCTGGCATATAAGAAATCTAGATACATATTCTGCTACATCCTTCTTCATGCTAGACCACAAAAAAGATCTCTTCAAATCCTAGTACATCTTAGTGTTACTCGGATGAATAGAGAATCTCGACCTATGAGCTTCGGCTAAAACATGCTCACGAACATCTACAATGTCGGGAACACAAACACGGTGATGGAATCTAATCACACCATCCTCATCACGAGCAATGCCTGCCTCGCCCACCAACTCTTGAAGTCTAGGGTCGGCTTTCTGTTGCTCGATCACCTCATCCAACACCAAAGACCTAATGCACAACTGAGCTACAAATGCCAGACACAATGATCGCTCTAACTCAGTCATCGCACGTGCCACATCCTCCAACATCTTCCAATCCTACTGGAGTGAAGACCTCTTCCTACTAAGGCATCTGCTATGACATTCGCCTTTCCAGGATGATACTAGAGGTCGTAGTCATAGTCCTTCAGGAACTCAATCCATCTTCTCTGCCTAAGGTTTAATTCCTTTTGGAAGAAAAGATACCTCAAGCTCTTGTGGTGAATGAACACCTCAAATTTGACACTATAAAGATAGTGTTTCCAGATCTTCAGTGCATGAACCACTGCCACAAGCTCCAAATCATGAGTCGGATAGTTATGCTCATGCTTCTTCAATTGCCGAGAAGCATATGCTACTACCCTTCCTTGCTGCATCAATACACAGCCAAGGCCAATCCGAGATACATCCGTATAAATGGCAAAACCTTCGTCACCACTAGGTAATATCAATACCGGAGCGGAAGTAAGCTTAGCCTTCAATAATTGTAAGCTACTCTCACATTCCTCGGACCAAACAAACTTCTTACCCTTCCTGGTTAGCTTGGTCAATGGGGCGGCGAGAGATGAAAATCCCTCAATAAATCGCCGATAATAACCCGCCAAACCAAGGAAACTACGAATCTCCGAAGGGGTCCTAGGAATCTCCCAATCCAATGCGCCGGAGATAACATGCCCAAGGAATGAACCTCGCGCATCCAAAAATCGCACTTGCTGAACTTTGCATACAACTTCTGCTCTCGGAGAACTTCCAACACTACTCTCAAATGCTGTCAGTGTGTGGCCTCATCTGGAGAATAGACAACACATCATCGATGAAAACTACAACAAAACTATCTAGATAAGGTCTAAGCACCCTGTTCATGAGATCCATGAACGCTGCAGGGGCATTGGTCAGACCAAACGGAAGGACCAAAAACACATAATGTCCATAACAGGTTCTAAGCACCGTCTTGGACACATCCTCACTCCTAATCCTCAACTGATGATAACCTGACCGCAAATCAATCTTAGAAAAGACTAATGCATTTTTGAACTGGTCAAACATATCATCAATCTGAGGTAAGGGATATCTATTCTTCACAGTCAATTGGTTTAGCTTCCTATAATCAATGCATAACCTAAGTGACCCATCCTTCTTCTTTACGAACAATACAAGTGTGCCTCAAGGAGAACACTAGGGTGAATAAATCTCTTATCTAACAATTCTTGCAACTTCTTCTTAGCCCGCTAACTCTGCAGGTGCCATCCGATAAGGGGCCTTTGAGATAGGAGAGGTGCTTGGAAGCAACTCTAGAGTAAACTCTATCTCTCTAGCTGGTGGCAATCCAGATAAATCATCGGGAAAGACATCTGGAAATCCTGCACTACTTCTATCTCCTCAAGAGTAGGTGACTCATCAGCCTTGGTACTAATACCACGCTGGCAAGAAAAGCGTCACAACCCTTGATCACCATTCTCATCACCTTCATGGCAGAGATGACAAACTTTCCCGCTAAGTTCCTTGGCAAGGATGTGAGAATCATCCTCACGAGGAATGCAGAAGACAATCTTCTTTCCACGACAATCTACCAACGCATAGTGCTCCTCTAGCCAATCCAGACCAAGAATTGCATCATAGTCCGTCAGCTTCAGCAAGAAGAAACACACTTCTAGAACTTTATCTTCAATACACACCGGTAATGACGGAATACACTTCCTAGTCGATACCGTTCCCGCAGGTGTGTGCACAGACAAAGGGACTTCTAACTCAGACTCTAATCCTGACTCTAAAGCTAACTGCCTAGCAAAACGCTCGGAAATGAACGAGTGAGTGGCAACCGTATTAAATAAAACTCGAGTGTACATTCCCATGAAAAGAACCGTACCTTCAGTAACATGCTCTACCTGCTCGGCATCCTCACGGGCTAACGCAAAAAGTCGAGCTGGGGCTCGAGGTCTCCCTGGTCGACCTGTCGCTTGCGCTGCTGCTGCTGCTGCTGCTGGAGCTAGTCCGCGCTGGACTCCTTGCTGAAGTCTAGGACAATCCTTTATCTTATGCTCGCTGCTCCCACACTTCAAGCATTCCCCGCCATCTTCCAACACTCTGTACCACCATGTGCCCTCCCGCAATGAGGACACTCCTTCTTGCCACTGGGGGAATGCTGAGAAGACACCTACGACTGCCAGATATTACGAAACGCTACGGTGATTGATACGCCGCCTTCTTCTTTTCCTGCCTCTTTAATGGAGCTGCAGGCCTCTTCTGCGAAGCCTTCTTCTCCTCAAGGTACTGCTCCATCTCTCCTCCTGCCGACAACCCGCACTAAGAGCCTCATCGAGGGTATGATGGTCAAAAGCCACCAACCTCGTCCTCAGTGATGGCCTCAGACCCATCACAAACTTCTTCAGTTTCCTGCGCTCAACAGCAACGATATGAGGGGCATACTTCGATAGCTCGGAAAACCTGGCCTCGTACCTGCTCCATCTTGTCCTGGATGTGCTCCAGAACGAACTTGGCCTGAAAGAGCCTCACAAACTGGTCCCAAGCCACCTCTACAACACCGTCCTCGTACCAGGTATGAAGCAACGAGGGCCACCACACATCGGCTCGCTCCTGCAGCATATAGGTCGCTAAAGTGACCTTGTCATCCTCAGCACACCTAATTGCTCGGAAGATCTTTTCAATCTCCCTCATCCAGCTCTCCGCAAGCAATGGATCACTCTCCCCCTTAAAAGAGGTGGGAGCCATCCTCTTGAACTTTTCCATGATGGAGGGTCCACCATGGTCATGAGCCTGGGGAACTGACACCTGAGCCTGCTACAACAAACAACATAAGACAACATATACAATATAGAAACATAGCAAACACATAATTTAAATAAAACAGACTACTCTATCTTATTGATCTAACCTGAGCCTCCAGCTGAGCCTAGAGTGCAGCCTGAGTATGGGCCTGCGTCTGCATAGCCTGAACTAGCCCTTGCATGAATACTCCATAATCCACTGGTGGCGGTGGAGGAAGAAAAGGACCTTGGGGTGTTGGGGCCTGCTGCTCACCTGATCTCACGCCTAGGCTCAACTCTCTCCTCTCTCCTGCTCACCCTCCCCAGCAGGAACACCACGCCTACCTCGAGAAGCCATAGCCTGCAAAATAATTTAATCCCGATTAGGAACTAAACTATCTAATTCTTAACTATGTGGACAATCTATAGAGACTTAGCATATATAAAGATGATGGTATATGCATATTCATGTACTATCTCAACCAGTCTCTCTGATGCCAATCTCTGTAACGACCCTCTTTATACTGGTACAGTTATACCAACCCACATCGATATAGAAAGCATCGCCACAGTGGGCCATTTACCTGACACATTCAATAGGCTGAGACGTACACAAATATGAACACATAACAGCAGAATAAAAGAACTGAATGTAAATTTATTATTCCATCATCCACATTATCCACAGTCTATATAGTACAAGAAAGAACTAAAGTTCCCATAACTGAAATTTAAATCAATTACATTGTCCACAACTTAAATACATGTCACCCTTTATTACATACTTATGAAAAAAAAGTACAAAAGTACGATTCTCCACGAAGGTCTCCTACTCACGCTCCGAGTCACTCCTGACTATCTCCTCGGAGAAGTAGGAATATCTGCACCTATACGCCAAAGCAAAAGTGAGTCTAAAAGACTCAACAAGTAATTTCCATTCACATTAAACATACATACACCACATGGACACTTTACATTTAACAAAATAACTCATACATGTATCATGGATTAATCAATCTTTTAAGAAAACCTAAACATGATACTACAATAATTTATAATACATGGTACATGGTTTATGTTCATTTTACAATAAGAAAACCTATCACATGCTTTCTACACATTCTTTAACATGCTATCTAATTCACATTTCATCATATTGTGTGTTGTAACCTGATGGCAATTTAAACATGAAGTTCGCACTTGATGGAAGAATGTTCCTAGCATGGATTCTATGTGCTTTTCCACATGTATAACACATTTATAAACATAATAAGCTTGTTGTTTGATATGATTTTAACATATTTATAAACATATTCACAATTTCACCTATCAACACATAAATTCATATGTCCACATGCTCATTTTCTCATTTACACAATTTACACATTTGCATTTCACATGTACATAATTCGCATTATTATCATTACATGCCATGACACATAGCCCAAACCACCTCTTAGAAGGACACACACTTATCTCATTCACACACATATCTATCACCTAGGCAATATAGTGATAGACCTTAGTTGCTGCGCAGACCGGGAGAAGCACTCTCCACCCTAACCAGTGGTACTTGTCCACCTCCAAGATTTTATCCCAATGCCCATGGGTTCTCATACTCATATGAACCTCTTGTAGGGACTTTACTATGGTACAGTTCCTCAGCCCTCTAAGGTAGCAGTGTCACCCATGGCACATTTACACATTTTCCCATTTTTAAACACATGCACTTTTGCATACCGTTAACACATTGACTCCATATCACATACATGTACATGGTTCAGGTTACCTAACATGGTACTACTATTTACAGAGTTACAGTTACAATTCAATCATAAATCATACTATAATTATCTAATTTATCACTAATACTCTAAACATACTTTAACTAGCTATTTCAACAATAATAATCAAATCAGTACCTACTATTGTCCAATTCACATGAAAATTTAACCACAGACTGTTTACAAGTTAAAATCATGCATACCCAATTCACATTTTTCGGAGTCATACTCAAATTATGATAAATAAAACATGCATTCTGCCTATTTATGAAGTCATCAATTAAGCATGGTACACAGTACCATATACATATTTATCTATTCTAAAATCCGTGACCAACAGTATTATATTACATGCAATTCTGAGAATTATTTTACATCATACAATTTATTAAAGATTTAAAACAGATAATGCATGCTTACTGATTTAGAATTTAAAAATATAACTATTTACACATATCAGAAAATTGCCAAACTCTCATGGCATGAACTGATAACCCTAAACATTGTACAAAAATTCTATAACATCCAAATTCCACATGGATCACACAATCAGTAACTATCAAGTTTGGAAACCTGTGTGACATACATTTTAGAATTTTAATAAATAGAATATTCAATGAAAATTTCCACAAAATTTCACAACATCATCCACTCGACATAGCATATAAAATTTACAGTATATCCTCATGCGCAGAAATCCGAAAAATAAATTATAAGGGCAAACAACACAATGTTCTTGCTTGAAGAACTCAGCGGCAAGGGTGTGGACGCTTACCTGGTTGACGGCAACATAGGTGGCCGCTAACTCGGATCTTAACGGCAGCAAAAGGTGTCGTTAACTTCCTGTTTGTGCAAGACACAGACTGAACTCAAAACTCGAATGAAGAGGGGGTTCCAGGACTCGAACAAATTTCCGAAAAATAGCCTAGGACCTACTAGACATATGTATGAGTAGTGTGGAGGGTTTACTTGCCTTCAGAAAAATCCAAAATCGAAGATTTAAGTCGGAGAAGCCCTCCTCGGCCTGAGCCAAAGGGTCCCCAAATCTCCCCCGATCCGGCTTCTATGATGTTCTTTGAAGTACGCCGGGGCTGGGAAGATGAACTTTGACGTTCCAAGAATCCACTAGATGCAATCGCTCGCCCAAAATCGTACTAGAATGCACGATCGAATCCACCAAAGTCAGGTTTTCGCACAAGAATTTAGGTTTTCTCAAGAGAGTCAAAAGGGTTAGATCTGGCCAGAGATGGGTATTTAGGTAAGGCTAGGGAGTTTGAGAACAGTTTCCTAAACAAGAGGCGACATTTTCAGAGGCATTTCCGGATCTGAAGACGCAATAGATCTGGGATGTTAACGTCAATATCACTGGTCACGGTCTGGGTTAGTCCATCCATCGAGTGTGGACGCTGACTTTAGGTTGGCGTCCACACATGTTGACACTAATAGGTCGCCTGGACAGAAGTTAAAAACTGCAGAAACTACACTTACTCAATTCATATACCTGGAATATACAATGTATACATTAGAAAATGAATACCATTCATGCGATGTAAATGAATAATATATATACATATATATATTATATATATATATATATTATATATATGTATTTACAACAATACATCAAATAGTTTATTTATATACACATACATATATCTACACATACAACATCCATTTCTCACACAATCAAACTTTATATAAGAGAGTAAAATGCTAGGGCCTTATAGAGGATGTTGTGCGCAGTTGTCAGGAGCGAGGAGGAGACAATTGGATGAGTAAGGGAGGGGATGAAGGGACAAGGCTTGGAAGGAGGGAGCACAGGAGTGATGGATGGATGGTGGTCAGGCGTACCCTCCACGGCTCGTCCACTGTCTTCTTCTTCATAGGGAATGTCTGGCTCTCCCACGTTTGTGGTTTCACTCATCAGCTACCTTTTGGATGTGATGGATGTGGGTGGATCAAGCAATTTGGCTGCGATGGCGGCCATGTTCTCTTCTCTTCCCAGAATAGACGGCTGAAGGCTATAGTGATGTCTTCTATATCGAAACAGCGATACCATTCAGCCTCTGGGTCCCCCGCCTTCGTTCTCTTTCGCGGGCGGAGTGTTTCCAGCACCCTGTATGTAAGCATGGGGGACATGTTCCTAGAAAAATGTCTGCCATGTATATCATGTTGTGATAGCTCTGCCTCGACCACCACAGTGTTGTACCTGGTTGAGTTGGGCCTCTGGTAAAGTTACACCATAGTGTCCATGTGAGTGGTTCGCGATCGGCCTGAGGGTGGACGTGCTACATGACCATGGCTTGGACTTCTGCCTGTAGCCAAGACCCCATCGGCTTTTCATCACGATGTCTAGGATAGGCTTGGTAATGCCCAGCAATTCTACCCCTAGACCTGTTCCTTCTTCGTACCCTAGCTTCATCATGATCTGCCACCCCTTGGTGTTTAGTGTCTCCTTCCTCTTGACTGCATTGACTTTTGCAGGACTGGCCCTTGTTTGGAGTGGAATGAGGAAGCCCAAGGGTAGTTAATGTCTAGCACCGAGACAACAGGCTTGTTGGGGGCCATATAGCTGGAAGTAGAGTGTGTCATTGATGGCAACGACTGCGTGGGTGGTGGCTATGCTTTTGACTTTAATAATCCATCCTTGGAAACGGAACTTAAGGCATTGGTGTGCAGTGGATGGTATGGCCCCCAATGCTTCTAACCACGGACGCCCCAGGATGGCTTGAACATGCGGTCGATGTCAAGTACATAGAAATCGACAGTGACGGATAGCGGCCCCAGCTCAACTTGTACAATCACCATGCCG
Organism: Colocasia esculenta; assembly: GCA_014218235.1. NCBI lineage: Eukaryota > Viridiplantae > Streptophyta > Magnoliopsida > Alismatales > Araceae > Colocasia > Colocasia esculenta. The sequence goes on along the minus strand of CM024763.1, from coordinate 94,077,816 downwards.
TGACAGGATCATCTGGAGTTGTCATATGAGGCTATGGTGGTTGGCGTTGGTCTCAGCAACCCTTCTGACACATCACGGGCCCTCAGAGTTCTCAGGGGCAGACATTTATGGATGCCCCCGTGTTGACCAGTGCTGCCCCCACTGCTACATGACTGATGACTAGGGTGACACAAAGTGGGAGTCTCCTGGCTTCTGGGGGTGCTAGTTCATTCTCAGCAAATGTGATAGCGGCCCACGAGTCACCATGGCTAGTGCACTCGGCAGTTTGTCGGCAAGCATGTCCTCATTTACCACTACCGTTTGCAGAAAGTTCCATAATGCTTCCTGGTGCTCCTTGGATCTCTTTATCAATTCTAGTATGGAAATATTGGCTGGTACATGGTCAAGATGCTTGAGGATATCATAGTGTGTACCGAGTAGCTGCTCAATCACCCCCTCTTCTTGTGTTTGCTGTTGAGGTTGTTGCTGAGGTGGCTGTAGGACCTGTTGGGAATGCCTTGGCTGGTGGAGATAGTGGAGATGGTGGATACGGGCAACGGAAGACTCGTCTGAAGATGTGCAGAATTATCTACTATGGTAATCTAGAGGGGGGGTTGAATGGATTACTTCCAATTAAAAGATTATGACCTTCTTTTTGATGAAAACACAGATTTATCGAAATCTCAAACAGAGTTAATTTAAGTTTGATCCAAGATGTGTGTGTTGATTAAGACTAGAACAATTAACAACTTATCTAACGTATGAGAAACCAACGTGCCTACTAAACATCTACCGTAAAACGTTCAAACCACAGACACGATGATTTAAGGTGGTTCGGAGTACACAACTTGTGTATCCTACGTCCACCGTCCACACACACACGCAGAAACACCTGCTTATTAGCGTGTTCCACTCTACACCAACACACACACGTTGTCTGATGTAAGCACACGATCAGAACAACAAAAGCCACGTGAATCAAGCATAAGGGTCGCTTGAATCACAACCACACACACAGAAATAGGAAGAATATGAAAAGACAGGAGTTTTAAGGTGAAAGAACAAATCCCAATAGAGAACTCTTGTCGCTGGTCGTCCAGAAGAATCCAAGCTTCACTTTGATGATCCTCAAATGACGTAGAAGCTTGAACCGTGAACGAACCATCTTCAAGTCCGCTCGAAAGATGGATCTTCTTCGCTCTGGATGGAGGGTTGAAGCAGAGAAGCAGGGAGAAGCTTTTTCCTTGGGTTTTGCTTAGGGTTTTCTTATGGTGGCATCATACTGCGAAAATAGCTCCATATGTTCTATATATATAGGTGTCCAAGTTTCGAGAGACGTGGTAAAAGGAAACACCCTAATATGGAACATATCCAAATCTCGGAATTGAAGTTTCTCTTCGTCTGTCGATAGGCAATCTATAGCTGTCGACAACCAAAGCTGAATTTTGGTTTTCAAAACACTTGAAGCTGCTAGAAGACTGGATCTGTCGACAACCGCATTGCTGCTGCCGACAGCTACTGTTGGAAATTGTTTTTCCAGAACCATGAGTGCTCCTGGAACACTGGCTATCGACAGGCGATTCTGGGCTGTTGACAGCTATTGTCCTGGTTGAGCTGGATGGTCTATCTATCGACAAGTGCCTTCATGGCTGTCGACAGGTGTTGACTTCATGTCCTTTTCTTCATCTTTTTTACTTGGTTCTTGTTGCTTGCCTTGTATACATTTACACCTACATTGAAAACATTCTAAGTAAGATACAATGAATGTATAAATGATCAATAAAAGCATGTTTTCATATGTGTTTGTTTCTTGCATGTCTTTGTCATTGTCATGAAAGTTACAACATCAGTCCACATTGTCTATCATCAAAAACATGTAAACTTTAACATTACACATGAGAACCCAACATCGTTCGCTCCACAAGGTAGTTGGTTGGGTGGCAGGTTGTCTGGTGGAGGATAGGGTGGCGGCGAAGGTTGGTTCAACCCAGGTGGTGGCAAGATGATGGGTGTGGTGGAGGATAGGGTGGCGGTGGAAGGTTGGTTCAACCCTTGTGGTGGCAAGATGATGGGTGTGGGAGTGGTTATGACGGGTGGTGTAGCTTGGAGATAGGTGAGTGAGGGATGTGGTAGGTGGTAGGATAATGGGGGGCATAGCAACTGGTGCGAGTGTTGAGCCGATGGGCAATATGATAGCGTTGGCCTGGGAATCTAAAGGAGGGACTGATTGGGGAGCCAAGTTGGGTTGTTGTATTATTTGGGGTTGTTGAGGATACTGGTGGTTAATGGCCATCATCTGCTGAACATCGGATTCATCTTCATACGTCCAGTTCGCTTGAGGAGGGGGGTGGTGGACGATAGGATTCACCTGGGCTAGTGGTTGTGGTGGATTGGGAGCTGGCGGATGGTTTGGCAAGGGGTTATGGACAAACCCTAGGTCCTGCAGCGGCTATTGTTGAGGGGGTGGTTGGCGCTAATGCCTCTGCTATTGTTGCTACCTCTGTCATTCTTTAATATCTCCAATCACTGTTTGGAGAGCTGCCTAGTCCAGCCTGTTCTGCTCATGAAGGTCATACACCAGGTCTTTGAATGTGAAGCACTGCTCAATAGTATGATCTGGCTACCGATGGAACATGTTGTACCTTGTCTGGTCCACACTCGAGTTCAACGCCCCTTCCGGAGGGAGCTTGATGGCATCTGTGGAGACCAAGGCCAGGAAGATGTCAGGGAGACTCTCAGGAAGTGGTGGGTATTGAGTTCTCCTTGGACCTAGGGGATGCCTTTGTTAGGAACCATCGGGAGGTGGTACTTGGTTGTATTGGCGTGACTGGCCTTGTGGAGAATTGGTGGGATTCTGACCCTGGGCAGTATAGGGTTGGCAGTTATTGTTTTGGCCAGCAGGGTTGAATGCACTCACTTGCTCATTTACTTGGACACCCTCGGTGACTGGTCCCAGAGGTTTTCTTTGGAAGCGGGACTTCTGGGGTTCGAACATGGAGTGTATGGGGGAGTCCTTGAGCTGGTCTGGATGAACCAGGCCTGAATATAGAGTTGATGTGTGGTAGTGATATCATTCATTGCTAGGATGTTCTTATAGGCGGGGGTTGCATTAGCAATGATGATCTTGACCTTCTCTCCCTCCAGAAGGTAGCCTAGGACTCATGTGGCCATCTGTCTCCATCTGTCGACATATGTGGCAAAATCTTCGTCCGACTTCATCTTTTCTGCCATGAGATCTGTAAGAGAGTATTCTGGACCGACCCTATCTTGGAATTGTTCAAGGAACTTCTCTTTCACTGTGGCGAAGTCCTCTGCATCCTCGAGTAGCAAAGAATAGAACTAGTCTAGTGCAGACCCGTCCAGTGACTGACGGAATAGATACGCCATCAAGCGGCGGTCATGCTGATAGGGTGCGGACTCATAGATGAAATCCTTGCTATGAATGTATGGGTTTCCAGAGCCATTATACTTATGGTACTTTGGGAGTTCGGATGGAGATGGGACCCACAAGCCATTGAAGTTAGGCATGTGAACATCATGGTGCTGCCTAGGGTCGACTTGCCTTCACAGCTCTTGGAGTTCCTTCTTAATGGACGCCCACTTGGACATCATGTCGGGAGCGGCGGAGGGTTGAGCATACAAGGAGGAGGCACGAGATGCCGGCCTGGCACGTAGCTCAAGCTGTGGTGGATGGCAAGGGAGATATGGTGGAGACCGAGGCCTCGACTCATGTCGATGGTAATGCTCAGACTCGAAGGGAGTGAATCAAATGGCCCGTGGCTGGATGATGGAGTGTTGTCAGCTGGTCTCGTGACAATGTGGGAGGCGGAGGTAGATGCTATGGAGCGAGAGGCACTCGCTCTGGTGAGGGCGACGAGGCGACCTTTCCTTTGAGGGCCGTCATGAGATCTTGGATTTGAGACTAATCAAGCTGAGGAATTAGGCGCATGAGTTGAGCAGCTTGATCATCTATGTGAGGAGAACGGATATTTAGTGACGGGCCACCGTCGTCGTGACGATGGCTCTCACAGTCATGAACTGTAGTGACCTAGGGCCGGGTCGACTCCTCAAGGAGGTCATGAGGAAGAGATTCCTCATAGTCATAGGAGGTGTAGAAATCAGCGTCCTGATTCTCATTACCATAGATTGGGTTCAAGTAAGACTCCATATTTGGAAAGTGGGAATTTTAGATGCACCAAAACAAGGAAAGCCTGTCCAGACTTAAGAGACACCCTAACCTAAATAGACACCTAGTTTCCTAAACAAGCAACTCTTTGCAAACAAAAGAAAGAGAAAAAGTCTCACCCAAAGCAAGCAATTGGCAATGATGATGGTTTCTTTTATTTGATTCAAATTTGCCTTTTATTGGATTGATCTTTTAGCAAGTTCCCTCAAAGGAAGGGTTTCCTATAGGGAGAAGGCTTCCAACTTTGGGTTTGACTAGGATTCTCATAGACTCACTAATGCATGAATCCTAAATCTAGGTGGCAACAGATACAACTAGATCGGCGGTCGTGTGGGAATCCACGGTCAGCGTGGACTTACGGAGGCCCTCAAGCGAGTGCTCTAGTCGGACACAAGAATATGTGGTCAAGAGAGCGGGCGTCACCGAGGAGGACAATCCTAAACTAAAAATATGGAAGTATGTATGCGCCCTATGTGCACCAGAGTGCATGCAAATTCTAGCCTAACACTAACAAAATAGAAATCAGGCCGACCTGCTCTCAGAAGCAAAAGGCGACAACCAACCTATCGTGACCTGAATAGCGACAAGAAGTTCGTCGCGTTCTTCTCCGCAGTGGACAGAGATCAGATAGGCCTAATTATGCATGAAAAATCAAACAACCCTATAGCATGAAGGACTGACAGACTTGTAAAAACATGGATCAGGCACAAAACAACTCAGATCATGGATGGAGTAATTGAAATACCCAAAACACAGAAATAGATGGAATCAAGAGCACCGACCTGATCGTGACGACCTCCCTTTCGCCTTCCAGATCGCGCGACTTCAACGTCGCCTTCGCAGCCAGTGCAACAGAACTCAGAACAGCAGTAAAACAAATGGAAAATTGTGAAAACTAAAGAATAACCACACATATGAAGGACTAAAACAAGCAGGGGAAGACACTAACAAGCACGATAGGCACTAGAAGTCCCACCGTGATCGCCAAAAGGTGTAATCATGAGATTTGCTCCCCAAAAATGATGATTAAAAATAAGGATAAGAGACTATGATCGCCACCAAAGTAGTTGTAAGAAGTTGAACAGATGAAGGGACAGCTAACTACCTTGGAAAAGGAAGAAAGTTGCAGAAGAGTACCTGGTCCTGTGAACGCGACGATGGAGGTGCCGCCTTCTGGTTCTCTGAACGCGACGTGCCGACCGTCGCCTTCCTTAGACCGCGACGAGATACTCGTCGCCTTCTGCAACTGAAGATGAAGACTGTGGGTTTCTTTCTTCCTGCTCCTCAGCCAACCAAGGGGCAAGATCCTCATGCTGCTACTATCTTCTACAACCCTACCAAGAACATCAAAAGAACAGAACACCCGTTAGAAACTCGTTTGATGTAGAATCTATCCCAAAACAATAAGTAAACATGAAATAACTGGGAGGAACTCACGTGGGGTGGGGTTTTAACCACTTTGGGTGATTAAAAGTGGAGTGTGTGTAGTGCTCTAATGTAAATCTATGAAGAAAACAGATCTAAACATGCATGTATGAAGAGAAAATTCAAGAAGAATAGGAGAGAGAAAGCGTAGATGAGGAGAAATCGCCCTGGGGGGGCACTTCCTGGCCGTCTGGAGGCTGAGAGGTCTTCTGGGAACTTGAAGCTCTCTGGGAGAGGAAGAAACAGACGTCGGCCTTGCCCTAAACTATCTCCTATGAAGAGTTTTAGACCCCATTATTCCTGAACAGGCTAGGAGAGGAATAATGAGCTGGAGTCCAACTTTGGGCAAGTATGCTCGTGCAAGGGGAGTCAGAACATGGAAAGGAAGGCCTAAGGAAGGTTTCCTCCGAGTTTGGAAGGATTTGGACTCTTCTAGACCAACTATAAGATGGATTATTCATGAATAGCAATGGTCCAAGTCTGACTATGAAAGGCATGTTGCATGGAAACTAGAACACGACAGCCTTATGGTCGCTATCAGGTGGCGATACCTCGATACATCGCCTTCCATAGAAGGAAAGCTTTTAAGCAATTTGTGGCGAATTTTCGGGGAATTAAAATGCCAAATAAGAACGTGACGTATTGAGGTGTCACCATCTGAAGGAGATCGATTTAGGCTTGAAGGCAAATCGATGTTAGGAGGAACGCGACATGAAGGGCGTCGCCTTCGGAATGAGAACGAACATTGTCGCCTTCATGATCCTTCAGCATATGGCTCATTCAAAGTATCTGATCTCCTTGCATAGGTATCGAATTGACGTGCGGCTTGAAGCGTTCAACTCCCAAATCAAAGATCTACGAAATGATGATAAAGACTAATTGATATGACCAGGAAGAACCTACCAGGGCGATGAACTAATGAGAAAGATGCCATGATCAGAGAAAGCAAGCTAGGCGATGATGAGCCAACGTGGGGCATCAATGATATGACAAGGGATTTGGCTCAACTTATCGGCCATAAATGGGTGTCTACAAACACCACCCCACGAGGTGTGTTAACACCCACTTAATGCTTTTTTTTCATGTCACGCCCCGACACGGAATATCGGAATGCGAGGCAGTTGCAAATAAACAAGTACAGAGCGAGTACTAGACATCATACCATTGAACAAGAAATAAACACTAAATCAAATTCTTCTCATTAATAACTTCCAAATGTCTAGTTACAACCACTAAATATCAGAGCCATTCTATAGGGCCCAATTACATTGAAATAAAGAAAAACACTAAACTAAGACTCTATCATAATACTAAGACGCTAGGGTACTCTTGACTTCACTCTTGGTCATTATCGTCCTCTTGAGTGTCAGGTTCATCCTCGGTCTCACCTGAGAACGCAACGACAAATAACGCAGGATGAGCGATAACGCCCAGTGGGACTTAAATCTCAGGATCAAGCAGGCTTTAAATGATTATGTATTAAAAAGGCAGAGTAACTAATGATGGAGCGAGAGAGTCAAGTAATGTAAGAGATAGCATGAATAGCTTGAAATTGAAATAGCACAAGTTTCCAAATATAGAACATGCGTCAAGTATAGCATAATAGCAAGATGGCCATAGCACAAATAGCACAAGTATATCAATAGCACAACGAGTATAGTATAGCACTTTTGATTGTCATGTAGACAACGAGAGAATATAGCACTTTGATTATCATTTAGATAGTCGAGATAGATAGCACTCAAGTGTAATGCCAAACACTCTAGTCATTTAACTCCCATGGGCAAATAGCACTTTTAGGCACACATCCCAAGACCAGACTGGGCCCTTTATATATTGTCAGGCATTGGTTATATTGTTTATCTTTAGACAATCAGTCAATGGCCAATATAGAGTGCGAAGAAATAGACAAGAGCACTAGATGAATAGACGAGATAGTAGAATGAACGAGAATAGACGAGCGAGTAGAGCATAGATGAGAACTAAGGGACATTGCACATGAAACGTCGAGTAAATGAGCGGTAGTAACAGTTGCACAACACGCGCGATTGGTGTTGGCAGTCAGGTGGAATTCACTACCCTTCCGCTAGCCATGTTACGCACAGGTCCAAAGGTCTGATGTGATTTAAGATAAAAGTGATCTTCTAATAACCGTTTGGATCATGTTGATCCCTAAAGGGTATCATAGGTGTTAGGGTACAACTAGCTCTGTCACGCTCCTCCAATTTAGCAGCGGAATAAATCAGAGGATATATGAACCAAGTACATAGTAGAGAAAAATGTACATTCCGTTGAGTAAATCAGAGTATCTAATGAACAATAATTGGACTAAATTCTTCATTTCATTATAACATCACTAAAACTATTACAACCACTAATTCGGAGCCAATACCTAGGGCTCAATGACATCATTACATTGAAAAGAAATCTAAAGCAATAACTATTAGACTCCATAGTACTAGGGCAACTTCATCAACTGACTCTAGGTCGCTCATCACACTAGTCCGGTCCCATTTGTGTGTGTGACGTCATTGTCTGACTTACCTGAGGCACAATAACAAATAACGAAGGGTGAGCGATAACGCCAGTAGGACTTAAATCTCAATAGTCAAGCAAGCTTTAAATGATTAATGCTTTAAATGGCAGAGTAACTAATGATAGAGAGAGACATGTAAAGTCGAGAAAATAATAGCACAAGTAGCATGGTTCAAATAGCAGATGAATCAAGTATAGCACGATGACTAAAGTCAAGTCACAATAGAAAACGATAACAACAATAGCAAGTAACGATACTGTCAAGAATAGCAAGCAACATGTATAGCAAGAAGAGATGATAGTAGATGGTCATGTAAAGAGTAAATTGTACTTTGATTGATTCTCATCAATCGAGATAGTATAACACTTTTGATTAACTTTCGCCATCGAAATAGTAATGGCACTTTAGTTATCTGTAGATAGCCGAGAGAAAATATAACACTTTTATTGTCAATAGACAATGAGAGAGTATAGCACTTTGAATGCGATCTGGTCATAATAGAACGCAATAACTCAAGATAGCAAGTATCAAGTAGAGCAAGTAGAGCGTATGACAAGATAGCATGTAACGAGATAGCGTGTAATGAGATAGTGTGTATGGTTGCACAACGATGCACTAGTAGAATACGATAGTAGTCACTTCTAAGACAACAGCCGTTCAATAATAGTCTGCGATAGCACAGTAATCACACAGTACGTCTGAACTCTTCAGACTAATAGTATAACAGTTTGTGATAGCACAGTAATATCACAGAACGTCTGAACTCCTAAGACTAAAAGGATAGTAGTCAGATGTCTTGTAGCGACCCTCATTATACCGGTACGGTTAAACCAACCCACGTCGGTATAGTGAACGTTGCCACAGTGGGACATTTAACCAACAATAACATTCAGCTGAGATACACGTGATATAAGAACAGAGTAGCGGAAGTAAAAGACCACTGTCTTCATTTCATTCATCATCTACATTTAACATACATGATTCGATAACATTTAAAGAACTAAAAGTCCACATAATTAAATTTCTGAAAATCAAATACATAATTGTCCACACTTAAACATTTCTTTCCATGATAGTGCTAATACAATGTTTCAATTACATACATCAAAATGCCAAAAAGTCACAACTAAGCTCCACCAAACTAGCTACTCCCCGCGCTTGGAGTCGCTTTCCACGGTCTCCTCCAAAGGTGTGTCACCTACTACACCTGTACGCCGAAGCAAGTAATGAGTCTAAAAGACTCAGCAAATAACTCTACACATACTATACATGTACATGTCATAGCAGGTTTACATACACATTTACAAGACACAATCATGTAGCATGCTTGTGATTGAAATTAACAACCTATCATGGTGATTCTACTTATTAAACACATGATTCATGCTTTCATATTTTCTAAATCAAATCTCCTATCACATGCTCTCTAACCATTCCTACACATGAGAGTTCTACTTTCAATTAAACTAAAACATGAGAGCAATCTAGCATGACTAGCTTACATACATGAAAGAAAACATTGCAAACATGGTTACTACTCATTCGTATACATGCACATAACCATTTCACATGCTTTAAGCTTGCTGTTTCGATGTGGTTTAACACTTTACAATCTAACACATGAAAGCTATGTTCTCATTCAAACCACAACGTGAGGGCATACACACATGGAATGGTTTACACATAAGTAAGGATTGTCCCTAGCATGGGTTCTACGCATTGTGCACATATAGCACAAAATCATAACCACATTATGTTGCTTTCTAACATGATTTTAGATCATCATATCATGGGTTTTCAAATCACATCCTCATATTTTGGTTTCACATTTTTACATAATTTCTAATTCACATACTTCACTTTTTACACATTGCACATTTACACATTCACATTTAAACATTGTTCACACTACACAATTTGCACATGATCACAATCAAATTCACATTTTACACTTCAGTGCCGTGACACATAGTCCAAACCACCATAAGAAGGACACATCACATCACATACATATAGACGTCACCTAGGCAATACAGTGACGACTCTTGGACTGCGCAGACCGGGAGAACAAGTCTCCACCCTAACCAGTGGTACTTGTCCACCTCCAGGATTTCATCCTAATGCCCTTAGGATCACAACACATTGAACCTTCCCATGGGGACTTTTCCATGGTACGGTTCCACAGCCCTCTATGGAAGCGGTATCACACTTGGCACAGGTTTACACATTACACATATCGGTTTTTACACATATTTTACACATGATGCTCATATCTCATTTATTCTTTCACTCCCAACATGACTCTGTTTTCCTAATCATGCCACTACAGATGACAGAAATTAACATTCAGGAAGCTTCACAATCTGGTTGGGTTACACAGAAATTAAATCATTTCACCAAGGCATGCATTAATTACCTATTTTTGCATGGAAAATTCATATTGTATGGTATAGTTGTCCAAATGACCTGAGAATTTAACCACATGCTGATTTCGGGTTTAGGACCCCACATGAAAATTTTCACATTTTTATGATCCAAAATACAATTGCAGAAAATTTAACATAGATTCCCATATTATTCAAAATTCAATTTATCATGATGTATAACATAAAAATTCAGTTTTAACAGATCATAACCCTGAACTCAATATACATAATACCACAGGAATTTTCTTGAATTTATTTCACAGTACACAATTTACTGGAGATTTTACAACCCTACACATGTTTTTCTAATTTCGTTTCAGAAAATTCAATAAATCAGAGGAACATGGAGAAAATTCCCAAAAATTTAGAGTATGGACTGATTCACCCATTCTTGGTTTAGAAAAACTTAGGGCATCCAATTCCACATGAATTTCATACACGGTAATGAACATGGTCTAGGTCTCATCATGCACACATTCCCCACAATAAAACCATTTATGCCAAATCACAGAAATTACAAAGATCTCACCACACATTCAGACATCCATATTACATATCATAATAGGTTACAATATATCCTCATCGAAAACACATCGAAATTAATCAAATATATCAGGAAGAACAGCTCACTATTCTGTCCTGGAGAACTTAACGGCGGTCTCTGGCCGTTCTAGGAGTGGACGGCAAGATCGCTGGACGCACAAGGGGAATCTTGGCGTCAAGGCATTGACGCCAAGTTCCTATCTGTGCAGAAACACAGACCAAACTTCCAATAAAGGGGTGAATGGGGATTCAGGACATGAGGAAAAATATGTAAAAATCACAAAACCCTACTAGACATCTACATGGACGATAGGGGTAAGTTACTTGCCTCTTGAAAAACTCCAAAGGGATCTAAATGGTCGGAGAAGCTCTCCTTGGGCAATCCCAAGAAGCTCCCAGAAAGTCTTCCTCCAGGTTCTTGAGCAATCTCCACAGCAGGTCGAGGTCGGGGATGCCTTCCTCGATGTTCCAACTACCTCCTTGTCGTGGTAGATGGCCGGAACAAGCTTCAGACTGCCGGATTTAAGGTTGCGAAGGTGGGGTTTTCTCACAGATTTTCTAGGGTTTCTTCTTCTCCTTCTTCTCCTCTTGCAAAGAGAGCCAAGAGAGGTTTTCTGGTCGCAAAGGGGTTCAGATATAGGAGAGAGGCCTCTCCCATTCCCGCAGGGTTGATGTGAACCCTTTCAGACCGTTGGGGATAGCTGCCCAATGGTTGGGGTAGCTTGTTCCCGGGATTTCTGGCTCTGCAACGCATGCAGGCCAGAGAAATTAGCGTCCACATCGCTGGACCCTGGGATTAGTGTTGGCGTCCATATGGTTGACGCCGACACAACACTAACGTCTATTGATATTGACGCTAAGCTGGCCTTCGGCCAGAACTCTAAAACATGCAGAAACCATACACATCTTATACCTATATATGTGCCATATGTATACGTTATCATGTACACATACCATCATACCATTCATACATTATTTACAACTAACTTATACACATGCATACATAAGTATAAATAGTTAATACATACATAGATAGGTACATCTATGCATACACAACATAAATTATTTACATGAAATTAAAATAATACAACAAAATTCGAGGGCCTTACATGTCTAGCCAATAAAGTATAGTCAGAACCGGTGCAATGCAGAACACCGTCAATAGCCCCTGCAGGTATTTTCGGGTGGCTCTCTGCCCCCAGGACTAGATTGGAGCCCCTCGGACACTCTCCGTGCCCTGCACAGTATGCATTGGATACAGTAGAGTCACAAGACCCATATTATAGCACTAGACAGTCTTGAACAGTACAAAACAGTAGGAGCCACATAGCTCAAAGAGGACCAAGAGAGTACTAGATGAATAGATGAGAGAGACAAGATAGTAGAGAACGTGAATAGATGAGCGAGAAGAGTATAGATGAGATCTTATGGTCATTGCACAAGAAACGTCGAGTAACGAGCGATAGTAACAGTTGCACAACACACGCGTACGATGTTGGTAGTCAAGTGGAATACACAACCCTTCCGCTGGCCTCGTTATGCACAGGTCCAGAGGTCCGGCATGATTCAAGATAAGAGCGAGAGCAACTAAGGCCATTTGGATCTTGCTGATACCTAGAGTGTATCATAGGTGTTAGGGTACAACCAGCTCGTCGACCATGTGGGAACCCATGGACAGAGGAGACTTACGAAGGCCTTGGTCAAGGGGTCACTAGTCCGGCGAAAGGAATATCTGACGGAAAGTTCACCACAAGCCAAGAAGGGGCTTTTCTATCGTGCTAGAGTGTATACGCATGCCGTGCGTGAGAATCGCTCAAGTGCGTATGTGAATCCGATTATGGAAACTCGAGTTATAAAAACTCCGTTTATGGAAACTTTATTTTTGGAAACTCTGTATATGGCAAGTATCATGAGTGCTAAAACATGCATGACCAATTTTAGCAAGTAACTATGCGTTTTTAGCAAGTTCGTTAACAAGGCAAGAAAGTGAATAATCTGTAGGTAGAGAGCATGATCATGACTTAAGATCAATTAAAAATCATGTGAACATGTTTTAACTTTCATATGGGTTGTTAAATGCATGATAATACTTTCTAGAACCTTCCTGGAATAGATCAAACTCACACATGCAAGGAACGACACAAAACGATGGAAACCAAGACGTATGCCTTTTAGAAGGCCAATGCAGTCCCATCCCTTCACTTCCTTAGGTCATAACTCATTGATTTTTTATTCAAATCTCATACATGAATATACCATATTTAAGCCCTTTGAATGAAGAGACCAGCAAAGAAAATGGCTCGTCAATCCGAGGTCTATGTAAAAAGTTATGGCCGATTAAGTGGACATAGGCAGAACGCGACACATTGCCTATCGCCTTCTGAAAGTGAAGGCGACCATCATCTTGTCGCCTTATGAAGAAGACCACAAAACTATCTGATTTTTGGTATGGGTTGCAACCATGATGTTGTCGCTTTATGGTAGCGACGTGTCGACCTGTCGCTACCTAAAAATGACGTTTGGGTTGCTTTTTCCCCTATTTCCAACTCCGACTTGGATTGGGTTTGACACCTGTGGGTTTGAAAAAATCAAAGCAAATGCTAGGGTGATCCAAATCGGGTGAAACCACCTTTATTAGTTAGATCACAACTAATACTTTGTACAGTAGCAAATAATCGTTTGACTATGTAATAAGACGTATTGTGTCTGACTACGTGAATCTGACACAGTGTTCATGTTTGGATTAATACTCTCAGCACGATCAATGAAAATTGGAGAAACTAGTGCCAAATGAAAATAGACTCATAGGGTAACAAGTTCTATGTTGAACACTTGGTCTCAAAACGACTCCACAAAGAGGTATGGAACTTGTAGCACAAGTCAAGGTTAAATCGCGATAGTACATCGTCAAGATCATGCAAGATTTAATTGTGACGTAGGATGCATGAAAATTAGGGCTTTTAGGGGAAAAAAGATGCCTAACATCCATCAGTAACTCCAGTTAAAATTTGAGAGCACGAGGTTGAGTATACATGGAGATCAAGAATAAAGAAGAAGGGTCGGGTTCATGTTTTTGCAGAATTTTAAAAATCAACCATAAAAGATTGGCTCAATAGAAAAATATGAAAATTGAGGGTTTTTTCCTAGTACATGGAACAATCTACAAATGAAATTAATTAGGTTTTGCTCGTGAGAATGCCTACCTTTAGTTGTTTTACTCTTCTAAGGCTAGAACTTAAAGAACTCAGGATAAAGCTTGATGAAGCCTTCTCCCCACGAATTCCTCCTCTCCTTGGCTTCTTCTCCACCTTCAGCAAGTCCCAGCAACGAGCTATGGCCGGCCTTGGGCGATTAAGAAAGTATTTATGCTTCTTTGCTTTCCTTTTCCTACTTTATCTCTAATTCCCCTTAATTACGAGGTTTCCTATTTTCCCTCCTCCTTCCAAGCTTGCCAACTCCTAATTGGGTTAGGATGGGAGCCAAATTCATGGCCAAGTAACTAGGGTAGGTTTAGGAATACAATTCTAACTCAAATTACTTATTTAATACATTAAATGCCTCTTTTCCATTTAAGTAATATTTAAGTTGCGAATTTAGGGTATTTTCCCATTATTCTCTTTTTTAAAATCCTTATTTTGTCCTAATAAATTTTATATGGACTATTTAACAAAGCCCATTATTTATTGGAATTTATCTAATGGGATTTCCTTTTTAATTAGGGGATAATAAAGTTAAAGATTTTATTATATTTTTCTTACTAGATTTTATTTATGGTCTATGAGAGATCCATTGGTCCAATTCCGATAATGGGTAATCATTTTATGATGTTCGAAGTCTCTCCGACATGTTCGTTTAATTTATGAGCGCGTGATCTTTCCGTGTTAACGGTTTTCCGACTTAGTTTTCAAATTTGGATAATTAGTCACATTGTGACGTACGCTTTGCCAATCGGATTTTTGTTGCACGTATTTCTTCGTGGAACACTTAGGGATATTATTTGGAGTTGATTGATATTTTTAAGGAATTTTTAGATGTGTTCTTGCACATACAATAATGGTACGTATGTTTCTATTATTCGATTTAAAGAAATTATTATTTTGGATTTTTTATGTATTAAATTTTCCGGGTTGCTACAAGCTCGTCGACTATGTGGGAATCCATGGACAGAGGAGACTTACGGAGGCCTTGAACAAGGATTCACTAGTCCGGCAGAAAGACTATCCGACGGAGAGTTCGTCCAAGTCAAGAGAAAGTGTGTATATAGAAGCAAGTGTTCGAGGTTCTAGAGGAATTCTAGAATAGTGGTGCGTCAGTAACGGTATTCCCAAAACAACGCAAGAAAATGAAGACAAGTCCATTTAAAATAGAGAAATTTTAAATATAAAATTGAGATAAATTACCAGATGTATTATGAGATATTTTCATGCCAAGTTAACCCATACTAGATGGTTCAAGCGTGTGCATGTGTAAGAGAAATCATAGATAGAAAGTGGTCATGTGCATGTATTTTAAATCTCTCAAATATACATTCATTTTATAACAGATGTATTTATGGCGTGTAGACTGTTAATAAGGTATAGACACTGCAGACAGTTAGAGCATCACAAATCATGGGTTTTCATGCAAAACTCTGAGATCGTGACGTACCCCAGTAAGGGTCGCGACAGGGTCAGATCAGAACACGACAAAGTCATACTCAGATTGCGACGGGTTGTCAGATCACGATGGCAGTGCCTGTCGCGTTCAGAATGTGGCAGGTACTATGTTGCGATGGCCCTGAGAACATGGCTATCGGGCCGTCATGTTCTCAGGTCCTGCGCCTGAGTCTGAGCAGGAAAAAGGGCACCACCTTGGATTGCGGTCCAGGTTGCCCTATTTTGACACAGGGTGATTAAAAAATTCATAACTAAATGTACAATTCATGAAATTTGTGAAACTA
>CM024763.1:93956246-94061682 GCA_014218235.1 Colocasia esculenta | reverse complement strand
ATATTTTTGAAACAAACAGAAAAGATTTACATGTTGGGTTGAGTGTGTTTTGGAATTTCTGAAAGATATATTTTAATGATGACCAATGAACATCTCTAATACTTTGATTTTTGATGACGACATATTGTGATTTTGATGATGATATGTTGAACATGTTATACATTTTATACATATCACAATAATGCTTAAACAACATGTTTTTGATGTTTAATATCTCATATTTAATGATAATATCTTGTACTAATGATTTATGTGTTAAATTTGTAGGTGTATACAGCTCTTGTCATTGATGGTGTCGACACATCCATTGATGGTGTCGACACTGGGTCACTATTCCTGGAGCATTTTCATGAAGACAGGGTTCAGTGTGTCGACACAGCCCCTGGTAGTGTCGACACTAGACCCAGTTCCTAGGAGACCCAGTTTCCTGACTGGGATAGGGTGTCGACACAGTCCCTGGTAGTGTCGACACTAGACCCAGATTCCAGAAGACCTTTTTAGACAATTGAGACAGTGTGTCGACACACTCAGTGGTAGTGTCGACACACTCCGGCTGAAATTTCAACTTATGATTTTTCTGGACACGTGGCCGCTTGGGGATCAAGGGAATCTGCCTAGGTTTTTGTGCCCATGTACCCTAAGGCTCCTTATGGACATATGGGGCTATAAATACCCATGTTTTTTGTTCTCCAAAGCATCCCACACAAGAGCAAGCCAAGAGTTTTCTGGAAGAGGGCAAGAAGAGAGGGGAAACGGGATCTGCATCCAGAGGAGCAGAGCAGCGCCGCCAAGGGAAGAAGAAGGAGAAGAAGAGAAGGAGCTCGTGATTGTGGCAGTGCTGGTCTAGTAGGAGATCCAGCCGAGTCTGTATTGGTTAGAGTGTTAAATTCTCTGGCAATATGTGTATGTGTTCTACACAGATCTTCCAATTCTATTTGTCTCTACCATTTCTATTGTACTGAGATAGATCGTGCTAGAGGATCTATACTCTAAGTGTGCTGTTCTAGCAGAACTTGGATCTATTATGGTCCAGACGTTTGAGTACTTTGTACTCTGGTTGGATTCGTTGTGCTCTGGTGCTTGAGACGTAGTACTCAAGGGCTTGTGAATTTTCTGATTCACAAGTGGTCTGTGGAGTAGGTTGTCGTGCCTATCTCCTGGGTTTCCTTGAGTTGTAGATCTCAAAGAGGTCGGAGTCGTCGTGCTCCAGTTTGTACTGCACTTGTGCTAGTGGTTCCTCCGTTGTGAGGAGGTGGACGTAGGAGACTCAAGTTGTGTTCTCCGAACCACCTTAAAAATCTTCAGTGCACTGTGTTTGATGTGTGGTTTGTTTTATTATTCACTATACTCACACACCACACTTGTATCTGATCGAATTGTGTGTTTCACTTATTTTAATTCCGCTACTATACACACAATTTCTTAGCTCATTTGTCAAAGTCACCTATCCGATCCCCAACAACTGGTATCAGAGCAGGTCAGAGTCAATTCTATACTCTGAGGGCTTTGGTGAATTTTCTGTATTTCAGATTTTGACTCACTCAATTACTTGCTCAATTTGCTGTGTGTTTTGGTTTGATTGTCTTTATCATGGACTCTAGAGGTTTTGTTGCTGAAGGTCATCAATAATAGGCCTCATTTTTCATGGTACTGACTATCCTTAATGGAAGAAAGGATGATGGTTTTTTTCGAGCGCAGAATTATGAAGTATGGAGAATTGTTGAAAAAGGACCAATCGATGTCACTGGAGATGAAGAACAATGGATATGGAGCAGATTAGAAGGGTCACCATAAACTATAGTGCCATGAACATGTTGCAATGTGCCATCCATCCAAGGAAATATTCCACAATCTTCATGTGTAAGTTTGCCAAGGAGATGTGGGATAAATTAGAATTGCTTTATGAGGGCACATCTCAGGTCAGGGAGACTAAGGCAAACATGTTAGTCTCTGATTATGAATGTTTATCATGAAATCTGATGAAACTATATCTGAGATGTTTGCTAGGTTCATGGTTATCATCAATGGTCTTCGATCTTGGGTAAGGAATACTCAAATGAAGAATTGTAGAAAAATCTTGCGCTCATTATCTCCTGTATGGCACACTAAAGCAACTAACATTGATAATTCAAAGGATTTATCCAAAATCACATTGGATGAACTCATTGGATCATTAATGACATATGAGTTAAACCTTAAGAGATCAGAAGAACACATGCTAAAAACAAAAACCATTGCTCTTAAAGCTTCATCAAGTAATAAAGGAAAATCTAAAGAAAATTCTGAATCTGAGAAATCTGAATCTGATAATGATAATCTTGCTTTCATCACTAGACAATTTAAGGCATTTATGAAATTAAACAAGATGAATTTTGGTAATAAGCAAAATGCCATGTCTGGTAAAAAGAAACACTTCTCCCATGTTGATCATAAGAAAACTGATGAAGTTCCTGTGTGTACAGGTGCAATAAATCTGGACATATGAAGGCTGATTGTCTAGAAGCTAAAAAGGACAAGTACATAACCCTCAAGAAGGAGTTTCACAAAAAGAAGAACAAGGCCATGGTGCTACATGGTCAGATGATGAAACCTCAGACTGCAATGAAGAATCCTCAACTTCAGATGAAAATGAAGTTTGTTTCATGGCTGGAAGCAGCGAAGAACAGGTAGATATATCCTTTGAACTATTACCATTGAAGATTGGCAAGAAGCATATGGTAACTTGGTTGAAAGTATGTCTGAAATTAGAAAAGAAAATAATACTTGAAAAGAAAAATTGAAAGCATTCTTCATGATACTTCATCATATGTAAAGATTTCTAAATTGGAAGCTCAAATTTCAGACCAAATCAAAGAAAATGATGAACTGTTGATTTTTGTTGATGATCTGACATTGAAAATTCAAAAATTGAACAAATAATCATCAATTCTATCAAGAAATTTGAAGAAAAAGAAAAGGAAAATCATGAAAATTTGAATCAAATGAAAAACTCAATCTTTGCATTAAAGAAAAAGAAGATATCATCAAGAACTTCACTCAAGGGAAAGACAATCTGAATGCTCTACTTGGAGTTAAGATGAATTCAAACAAATTTGTTTTAGGTTTTGAACCACAAAATTTAAAGAAAATTGAATCATCTTCAAAGCAAACAAAATCATTAAAATTCCTTTAATAAAATTTGTCAAGGTAGGTTCATCTGAAATAAAGAAAAAATACAAAAACAAATAGAACTGTGAGGTCGACACACACTCTACTTAGGTCGACCTATCCCAGTCAGAGGTTGACACCAACCATGCATAAGCCGACCTACCTTCTTATAAAAATCACAAAAACTTCAAACCAATCAATAATCATCTTTCTCATGGAAATTGGAATGTTTTCTCCTCTTACAATTCAAGATAGAATAAGTCTTGGAACCAAAGGTACAATGGTTCAATCCTTACTTCTATCATTCATCTTTTCCTGCTTATCAACAGCAATACATGCCAAGTTTTTCATAATGGAACAAACAACTAAGAGGCATAATGTTCAGAAAATTGAAAAACAAAAAAATTGAATCTTTTGTTCCAAAGAACACCGTGAAGAAACATACACAAATTTTGGTCAGAAAGGATCTATTTTCTCTTTTCACTCAGGATATTGGTACCAATCTCAAGTGGGTACCAAAAACATTTCTTGTCCAATTTGTTATGTGCAGGAAAGCCGTGCATCCAATTCCAACAACATCTGGATTCTTGACAGTGGATGCTCACGGCACATGACAGGAGACAGAAATAAATTTTCATGCTTGATTGAAAAGGAAGGTGGATCAGTCACCTTGGAGGTAAGAATAAAGGAAAAATAATGGCAAAGGAAAAATTGGTAAGTCTTGCATTACCTTAAGTGATGATCTTTGTTTAGTTGACGGTTTGAATTACAACTTGCTTAGCATTAGTCAATTGTGTGACAATGGTCACAAGATTCTTTTTGAACATGATTAATGCAAAATAATGACTCCTCTTCTAAGAAAATTAAATTGATTGGAAAAATAGAAAATAATGTCTACATGATTGATTTGTGTGATAATTCTTTTTTAAATGTTGTTTGATTGCAAATAAAAATGACACTGCTGGTTGTGGCACAAAAGGTTGGGTCATGCAAGTTTCACAACCATTAGTAAACTCATAAGAATGAATCTGTAAAAGGTCTTCCTGAATCATTCCTAGTCATTGACAATCCTATTTGTGGGATATGTGATCAAGGAAAACAAACAAAAAAATCTTTTAAAGTGTTCAATGACGTACTTACATCTAAACCATTTGAGTTGCTTCATATGGATCTTTTGGTCCAACCAGAACTCAAAGTCTCAGTGGTAATAGATATGGCTTTGTGATCATTGATGACTTTACAAGATATACTTAGGTCTTATTCTTATCCCATAAAAGTGATGCATGTTCAGAATGCAGGAGATTTTACAATTCTGCCTTAGTGGGTTTATCTTTCAAACTGAATTCTATTTTGACAGATCATGGGGGTGAATTTGAAAATAAATCATTTTCTGATCTCTGTATTGTACTGAAAATTCTCCATAAGTTTTCTTCCCCTAGAACTCCAGAACAAAATGGAGTTGTAGAAAAAAAAAAATAGAACTCTTATGGAAATGGCCAGAACTATGCTCATTGAAAGTAAATTGTCTAAATCTTTTTGGCAGAAGCTG
The DNA here is from genome assembly GCA_014218235.1 of Colocasia esculenta. NCBI lineage: Eukaryota > Viridiplantae > Streptophyta > Magnoliopsida > Alismatales > Araceae > Colocasia > Colocasia esculenta. Next base: position 94,056,986 of record CM024763.1, on the reverse strand, counting down.
TAAATACAACTAATTTCATTTAAATAGAGCATTGGTAAGACCAATGATCAGAAAAACCCCTTATCAGTTGTTCAAAAATAAAAAGCCAAGTGTGTCATATTTCAAAAAATTTTGTTGCAATTGTTTTGTTCACAATAACAACAAAGAAAATCTTGATAAATTTGATGTAAAAAGTTTTGAATCAATCTTCTTAGGTTATTCTGAAACTTCAAGAGCTTACAGAGTTTATATTTTTAAAAATAAGACTGTGGAAGAATCCCCACATGTCATTTTTATGAAAACTTCCAAAAGATTGACATTCCTACTTTATGCAGAACTCCATTATGTGATGATGAGGATGATTTTCTTGAACATCCATCTAAAAATCTTGAAGAGCAAGAAGTACCAAATGCACATGAGGGTCTTGAATTGCCAACATCAAGTGATTCAGGTAATCATGTTCCTGAAAATCATGCAAACCCTGAGGTAATTTCTGAACCCAGATTTTTAAGAGACCATCCAGTTGAAGGATTGTTGGTAATTTACAAGATTGAATAAGAACCAGATCATCTTTTCATTCTGTCATAGTTGAAGATTCTTTGGCACTACTTTCCCAAATTGAACCCAAAAATGTTGATGAAGCTTTATCTTGTGAAAAATGGTTAAATGCTATGCATGAAGAGCTTCATCAATTGAAAGAAATCAAGTTGGGATTTAGTATCCAAACCTTCAGATTTAACTTCTGTCATTGGAACTAGATGGATTTTCAGAAATAAATTGAATGAATCTGGTCAAATTATTAGAAATAAAGCTAGACTTGTTGCTTAAGGGTATAACCGAGAACTTAGTATTGATTTTGAAGAGTCTTATGCCCCTGTAGCAAGACTTGAAGTTGTTCGAATATTCCTTGCATTTGCTGCTTCTTTGAAATTCAATGTCTATCAAATGGATGTCAAGAGTGCATTTTTAAATGGATACATAAAAGAAAATATTTTTGTCAAACAACCCCCTGGTTTTCAATATGAAAAATTTTCAATCATGTTTTTAAACTTAATAAGGCTCTTTATGGTCTTAAACAAGCTCCAAGAGCTTGGTATGACCGGTTGAGCTCCTTTCTTGTAAATAAAGGTTACATAGAGGAAACATTGATCAAACCTTTTTTACAAAAATTGAAAAAAAATCATTTCATTGATGTTCAAGTTATGTTGATGATATCATTTTTGGATCAACAGATAATACTTGTGCAGTGAGTTTGCCCATCTTATGCAATCTGAATTTGAAATGAGTCTCATGGGTGAACTTACATTCTTTTTAGGTCTGAAAGTACATCAAACTATTGAAGGATTTTTTCTGAGTCAAACAAAATATGTCAAGGAGTTGCTCAAGAGGTTTGACTTCCAAAACATCAAGCCATCCAACACACCAATGGCCACAAGTGTATGACTTGAGAGTGATACTTCTAGTAAGCCTGTTAATGCTACACTTTACAGAGGTATGATTGGATCTCTTCTTCATTTAACTACCCCTAGGCCACATATTCAATTCAGTGTCTGCATGTGCGCAATATTTCAAGCAAATCCTAAAGATAGTAACATGTCTGCCGTTAAAAGAATTTTCAAATATATTATTTCTTCATATGATTTGGGTCTTTGGTATCCTGCTGGATGTAAATTGGACTTGATTGCATATAGTGATGCTCATTATGCCGGGTGCAAACTTTATAGAAAAAGCACTGGTGGGTTCTGTTTATATCTACGAGGGTGTCTTATTCTTAGGCTTCCAAAAATAACATTCTGTAGCTCTTTCAACTACAGAAGCTGAGTATGTTGCCACTGGTAGCTTTGGTACCCAAGTCCTTTGGGTCAAACATCAACTTCTAGATTATAATCACACAATAAGTTGCATTCCCATTCATTGTGACAACACAAGTGCTATAAATCTGTCTAAAAATCTTATTCAGCATTCCCGCACAAAACACATTGACTTTCGACATCATTTCCTTCGAGAAGAAGTCTCAAAGAATTCTTTTGAACTCCACTTCGTTCACACAGAAAAAACAAATTGCAGACATTTTCACTTAGCCTCTTGCAGAACCTAGATTCACTTCTCTTAGTAGGGAACTTGGTTTATGCAAGTTTTACATGTCTGAAATCTTCATCTCATTTCTTTGTGCAAATAAAAGCCAGTCTTTCTTGCAAATAAATTCCTACTTCTCAGTTGTATTGAAATTCTTAGTATATCAAATAATGATTTAAAGAAAGGCAAGTTAGGCTTGTCTAGACACTTTCACTATGCGTGAGTATATGTCTCCGCCAAGTATCAAGAGCCTCGTATGCAATTGTTGAGGGGGAGTCCTTGTCATTCAATAAAATATCTTGTTCATTCTGCTTTCACTTCATTCCTATTTCTCCAATAATCTTCATGTTCACCTTGTGAGGGGGAGATACATGAATGGGGGAATCATTGTCATATTTCTTGAACTTACTTGTCTATTTTGAACCCAAAGTCATCCGAATTTTTGAGTCCTTGTGCTATTTTCTTATGAGAGAATTAAAACGTTGTAACTAAACTCATTGTGCATTTAGTTTAATTTCAAAGATTCATTATCATTTCAAGGTTAAGCAATCTTAATACTGAATGTTTTTAAAATGATTTACAAAACATCATTACAGGCACATGAGTGGCTTTAATATTTCACATGTGTATGTTTAAGCTTCATTTTTACCACATGTTAAGAATAACTTTTCTAAATCGTAGTCATGACTTTTCTGGTCAAAGCAAATATATTCCTGCAAAACATCAATAAAAAATGATCAACAATCTAGAAAGATACAAACAGAGCAATGCAAATTCTTGAACCACTGAGTAACCGGGCCATTTCACCTAAAAAAGTGATTGTTTCGCGTCAAAAAGTGGAAATCAATGTTTTCAACTCTGTATAAGATAATGAAAGTTCAACCACTGAGTAATCAGGAGATCTTGCATCTAATCAATGTGATCTCTTGCACCGAAAAGTGAGATTTAACAAATTTATTCTTTTATTCATTCCGAGTTAAAAATGAAAGAAAATCAAATTGACAAGATGGAAAAGCTTAAGACCTTCATAAAGTTCATGTATATTGTGTTTAGACCTATATTTACATTGTGTTAATCTTAAAGCTCCTAACGTCCTTGTTAAATATTTCTGCTCATTCATATAGGTCATTTTTCTCACATTTGCATCATTATTTTAACTACATTCAGATCATTATATTTTGATATACTTTGTGTGGAGTATGTCTTTGCGATTAAACTTTATTGCACAATACAAAGAACACAATAATTTCACTCATATGTAATATCACTTTGCCTCATTTATTTGATAATTTCTGACCATTTAATTTTTGATCTATTACAATCTTGTTTCTCTCTCTTATCTATCTTTTGATGCAGTCAAAAAGGGGGAGAAAGTTCCTTAAAGGAGGAGAAAGTAAAAGTTTCTAGGGGGAGAAAGTTCTTTATGGGGAGAAAGTTCAAAGGGCGTATATGATCAAGGGGAGTTATTGCAATCAAGGGAGTCAAGCTATTGGGAGATTATGCATATATTTTGTTATGATCAAAAAGGGGGAGATTGTTGGGTTGAGTGTTTTTGAAATTTCTTAAAGTTGTATTTTAATGATGACCAATGAACATCACTCATACTTTGCTTTTGATGATGACATGTTGTTATTTTGATGATGATATGTTGAACATGTTATACATTTTATACATATCACAATAATGCTTAAACAACATTTTTGATGTTTAATATCTCACATTTTAATAATAATATCTTGTACTAATGATTTATGTGTTAAATTTACAGGTGTATACAGCTCTTGTCATTGATGGTGTCGACACTGGGTCACTATTCCTGGAGCTTTTTCATGAAGACACGGTTCAGTGTGTCGACACACCCCTTGGTAGTGTCGACACTAGACCCAGTTCCCAGAAGACCCAGTTGCCTGACTAGGACAGGGTGTCAACACAGTCCCTGGTAGTGTCGACACTAGACCCAGCTTCCAGAAGGCCTTTTTGGACAATTGGGACAGTGTGTCGACACACTCAGTGGTAGTGTCGACACACTCTGGCTGAAATTTCAACTTATGATTTTTATAGACACGTGGCCGCTTAGGGATCAAGGGAATCTGCCTAGGTTTTTGTGCCACGTACCCTAAGGCCTTATGGAGATATGGGGCTATAAATACCCATGTTTTTGGTACTCCAAAGCATCCCACGCAAGAGCAAGCCAAGAGCATTCTGGAAGAGGGCATGAAGAGCGGGAAAAAAGGATCTGCATCCAGAGGAGTAGAGCAGCACCGCCAAGGGAAGAAGAAGGAGAAGAAGAGAAGGAGCTCATATTGCAGCAGTGCTGGTCCAGTAGGAGATCCAGCCGAGTCTGTATTTTGTCAGAGTGTTAAATTCTCTGGGGAATCTATGTATGTGTTCTGCACAGATCTCCCAATTCTATTTGTCTCTACCATTTCTATTGTACTGAGATAGATCATGCTAGAGGATCTATACTCTAAGTGTGCTTGTTCTAGCAGAACTTGGATCTATTGTGGTCTAGAGGTTTGAGTACTTTGTACCTTGGTTTGGAGCTGTTGTGCTCTAGTGCTTGAGACGTAGTGCTCAAGGGCTTGTGAATTTGCTGAATTCACAAGTGGTCTGTGGAGTACGTTGTCGTGCCCATCTCCTGGGTTTCTTTGAGTTGTAGATCTCAAATAGGTCGGAGTCGTCGTGCTCCAGTTTGTACTGCACTTGTGCTAGTGGTTCCTCCGTTGTGAGGAGGTGGACGTAGGAGACTCAAGTTGTGTTCTCCGAACCACCTTAAAATCTTCAGTGCACTGTGGTTTGATGTGTGGTTTGCTGTCTTATTCACTATACTTACACACCACACTTGTATCTGATCGAATTGTATGTTTCACTTATTTTAATTCCGCTACTATACACACAATTTCTTAGCTCATTGTCAAAGTCACCTATCTGATCCCCAATATTACCTTGCCATATCCTGCTCACCTCAAGTAGTTTTTAAACACTTGTAGTCTTTTTGAAAATGAGAAGGTTCAGAAAATTCCTCAAAGCAACATTTACTGCTTACATCATGTACAGAAATTCAAGAGATTTCGAATCAGGGAGATCAGGTTCTAAGAGGTCAGGTTGTAGAGCCAGAGCCTCCTGTTGACCATATTCAATAACAAGTTCCTCCCGAAGATTTAGGACCCCAAGGTGATCTAGTGGAGCAGCCACGAATTTAAATTGAGAATCCTGAAATTCCTTTTGAACCACAAACTGTGGTTCCTCCTCATGCCTCTCCACCTCCATCAGACATACCTGTCCCTCCAACCATATTCACCCAACATCACAGCTCAGCCTCCACTTCATCCAGTGGACCTCCCATTCCACCAGAGCTATATACATTTCTGCAAACTCAATTTGAAACTCTCAATCCGCCATGACAAAAATGTCCAACAGATTTGAACTTCGAATTCAGAGCCTACAAAATTCAGTGAATGGTCAGTTTGTGAGACAGCATGAAGCAACTGAGCATGCAACTAGAAGATTCAATAGATTTATTGGTACTTGGGTGATGTATGTACCCAACTTCAGGATCTCCAGGACAAGATTCAAGCAGTTCTTGAAGGCATTTTGCTTAACACTCAAAAGGGACTATTCAACAGTCAAGAAGCTGTATCTCAAGTCTCTAAAACAAGATTGTCCTTTGCACATTTGGTTGATGATATGGAAGGCATGAAAACTTAATGACTCACATTGATCAAGATATGACAGCTCTAAAGTCTGACTTTGCAAATTCATCCACATGGCACTGTTCCCAGCTCATCTTCCTTATCTCGTCATGCAACTAGTGTCTTCAAGAGAATATGTATGAAAATCATCAAAGGATGGAAGATCTTTGCACGCCAGACTTTCAACAATGCAAGATCAATTAAGATCAAATCTGTTTGCTGTAGAAACAAGATTAAAGTCCATGGAAACCATCTTATTGCCTATTCCTCCTCCTCCTCCCCCTTCTGGTTATATCTTTTGTTTTGATGATGCCAAAGGGGGAGAAGGATTCGAGATTTACTTTATGGCATCTGGGAAATGAGAAAAACTTTGAAATTTTGATGATAATCATTAAACTTCTTGGGGGCAATACATTTCTTTTTGAGGTGAATGCTAGCACATTTTTGCATTGCTGAATGTTGTATGACTGATTGTCACAAGTGAATGACATGTTTGTTTGCAAAGAAATGAAAATGTTTGGTTGATATTGATGAAAAATTTGGATGTCATTGTTATGCCTATGACTTGCTTTGAAATTGTGAATAGGTATTTAAAAGTCTATCTGTGAGAAAGTCAAAGTTACTCAATGAATTATAGTTGCCATCATCAAAACGGGGAGATTGTTGGATCTCTTATTTTGATGATAGTGAAATGTGATTTGTTAATACTTTGAAATCATGCTTATCATGCTTACATTTTTATCTCACACTGTTTCCTTCATTTACAGCTCAAGAAATGGTCTGTGGTGTCGACACAGCTCAACTGGTGTCGACACTAGTGCACTGTGCCAGAACAAAGTCATCAGTAAGCACCTGGTGGTGTCGACATAGTCTTGTTGTGTGTCGACACTGGTTCCAGATTCCAAGAGATTGTTTTTATGATATCTAGGACAGGGTGTCGACACATAGGTAAGGTGTGTCGACACCGTCAATCTATTTTTTCAGTCTCGTTTTGATCTAATTAACAGGGACACGTGGAAGCTTTTGGGAAAGGCTTTTGGGCGAGAACTTTTATGCCCACAGATCCCAGATATTTTTGTGGACCCATGGTGCTATAAATACCCCTTATCCACTTGGCTTTAAAGAGAGATCGAGCCACACTTCTGTTCTTCCAAGACTCTAGAGAATTCCAGCCAATTCTGAGGAAGGCTCCAACCTGGCGAATTGCTCCCAGATCTGAAGGAACAAGAGCTTTGTACACCTTACATGATCCAATTGAAGGAGAATTTTGATCCATACGAGTCTTCTTCCTGGAGCTAAAGCAGAAGAAGATCCCCATTCCTGAAGCAGAAATAGGGATCTTCGAACAAGTCCTCTTCAATTTGAAATTCAATTGCTCCGAGTGGTTCCTCATTTCAATTTCACTCTATACTGGTGTTTTGTGAAAGTGGTGCAATCCTTGTGTCCAATTTCACGTGTATGTGGTCTTGTCTGGATTTCTAAATCTCAGAGTGTGTGTGTTGTGGGAAGTCTTTCTGAACTGGCAAGATAAGTCACATCGTGTGTGCGTGTGGATGGTGGATGTAGGATACACAGTTATGTACTCTGAACCACCCTAAATCTTTCTGTCATTGTGGCTTGCTTGTTTATTTCGTTAGATGCTTGATAGGCTCGTTTGCTTTTCATCATCCAACTGGTTTGATTTCTTTAGAAGTGTCATAGATCCTTATTTTTTCAAATCGACTTTAACTTTTCTAAGATCTAATCAAAGTGAATTTTTAAAGCCTTAGAAATCTATTCAACCCCCCCCCTTCTAGTGTAGCGACCCGAGAACCCGACCCTCAGCCCACGCCGAGGACCCAATTTTTACGGTCGCCGCCCACGGATCTAGGGACCCGGAAGGGCTATAATCTACGTCTAACAGGATATGTAACGAAAGTAAATTTCAACTGCTAAACTAGAAGTGTAAGTGCGGAAACAGAAAAGAGAGTGAGACCACCACGTACCACTCTAAGTACAGTCCCAACGCACGCACGCCAGTACAAGTAAAAGGCAGGGGAAGGACAAGTCCTTTGAGGCATACCCTGAGGTGACGTACACTGAAAAAGGGGAACCACTGCTAGCTACGGGGACTCCGACTACACCCCGTCTTTCCGCCCGGCGTGGCCCTACTGCTGCTGAGAAGTCTCACCTTGGAAAAGGAGGGATAAGCTTCACAACAGAAGCTCAGTAGGGACTACCAATCTGCTACTGGCTCTAAACAGGCAGAAGAATATATATATAGAATAAATGACAGCAGTTTATATCTTCTACCTACAAATGGATGTGCGGAAGTGGAACTACAACTAGCACGGTATGGAAAGTACACACGGTCGAAAACTCCGTACGATTGCTCGTCGTGACCACCACACGGCTAGAAAACACAGACGGAGGGAACTCTGCCTTGAAAAAGAACACTAGCTACGGAAGCACTACCACTAGTTACGGTCAGGTGCGTCCACCGACGTCTTATCCTCGAACAGGGTCCTGACCCTCACGTCTCATCAGTGCAAGGTAGGACACAAGTAACACAACAGTAACCTCCGTAGTCTGGCCAGACTACGGTCCCATGCCTGACCTCTCCAAACGGTTCCGGGGCCGTAAGGAGCGAGGCAGTGAGAAGAAGGACTGGCTGGCCTGCACCGGGTAGAACTCCTAACTGTCCTCGGAGTCCCAGACCACCCACGAGAGCTCTACAAGTGACTTACATGCCACTGTCCTAACCACCGTTTTCCCCTAAGCTCCAGAGTCCGCCTGGTGGTTGCTAACTCGAGTGCACTCGTAGCCCGGAGTACTCCTTCAATAGGCTCCCGAGGATGGGGGTCCCAGGCAACGATAACAACCTCTCTCACGGGACGAGCCCTCAAGTGTCGGGCATTGGGTGAAAGACTAGGTAGACCATACTAGGGAACTAGCACAGGTGCCACGGGTATAGTAAAAGAAGCGGAAATCGCAAGAATCAGAAATCTATCTCACAGCTACGGTCGCGACGCATCGGGCCACCGCGACCTGGTCCCGATGCCCTACCTGTCGCGACGCTGTCGCGGCGGCCGTAGCCGTCGTGACCAGGTCGCGACGCCCAGAAGCGTCGCGATCCTATCACGACCGTTAAGTCTGTCACGATAAGATCGCGACCTCCAGAAGGGTCGCGTCTTCAGCAGAGGGGGGTTCCGGAGCACCTCTTCCGGAGACCGCCCCAAAAACACCAAACAAGCATTCCATAGGGGGAGGGGAGCATGCTTAACATGCAAGAAAATCATTAAAGCATCCAAACCACCCTTAAAAACCCCACGAACATGGATCTACACTCGAAGGGAAAGCTCACTCAACCTCGAGCATGGAGTTCTCACATTCCCAACCCCCAAACAACAGAGAAAACACGATGTAGAGGGGGAAGGGAGCATGCATAGGGCGAGAGGATCAAGGGTCCCTACCCCACACGAAGAACAAACCCGTTAGGGCCTTCTAGGAAAGGACCCCTCCTCCTTGCTCCAAACGACACGAACATGTCCCCTGCACGAGCGGGACGACACCACCTCAGTACAGACGCCTCGAGCACCATGATCCACCAAGAAACGCACGAGAAACTCGAGAGGGGAAGGAGAGGGGGAAAAGAGAAGTGAGAGGGCGAGAGGGGGAGAATGGGCGTGCCTTCGGTTTTCAAGCCGACGGCCCCAGAACGCGACGGGCCGATCCGGTGTGACAACGAGCTTGTCGCGATGCTCCTCGGCGTCATGACCATGTTGCGACGGTCGCCCCCGGCGTGACCCCAAAAGGTGGTCAAAACTCGAAGATCGGAAAGCAGTCGCGATGCCCAGACAGGCCGCGTCAACGCTGCATGCGTCTGACACCTGACAAAGCCGTTCTGACAGAAAGGACAACGGTCACGTCTGTCAGAAAAGTAGTTGTGACCCTATCAGACGCCGTAACAAGGACGTGACGGCAACCCCCGTCACGATAAGAACAAGGCAGCCGGGTGGGGTGCGACGCGACGCTGTCATGGCAGACCGCTCTGGCGTGACCACTGTTGGGTTGTATGTGAATTTAGCACATTTCCCTCATAATTTTGATGATGACAAGATGTGATTTTAATGCACAAAAAAATGGAACATGTTAACAACATCACACATATAACAAGAACATTCAAAAATATGTTTCCAAACATATTTTATCATTTATTTTCATGACAATACATTATACTAATGATTTATGTGTTTATTCTCAGGGACAGACATTTCATGCAAGGGTAGTGTCGACACACCCCCTACTGGTGTCGACACAATGCTCAAACCCTAAGGCAAATGATGAAGAAAAGGTCAAGTGTGTCGACACAACCCCAAGTGGTGTCGACACTAGATCCAGCTCCTAGAGAACCCAGTTAACAGGTCTGTATAGTGTGTCGACACAGGCTCAAGTTGTGTCGACACTAGATCTAGTTCCCAGAAGACCTGTTTGTTAGTTCTAGACAGTGTGTCGACACAGCCTGAAGTAGTGTCGACACTAGTGACCCTTCTTAGAGAACCAATTGCCAGTTTGGGACAGTGTGTCGACAAACTCCTTGGACAGATCGACACACTCCGGAAACTTTTTCACTTTAATTTCCACCTGGACACGTGGCACTATAGGGTTCACATGGATCGGTCTTGGATCATGTGCCCACGCCCCCCAAGGGTACTTTGGACACATTGGGCTATAACTACCCTGCAATTGGCCATCCAACCCGAGAGAACTTTTCAGAGCCTTCCAGAAATCCGTTTGGTGGCAAGAAGTGTTCTCCTCCCGTTCTTGCTCTCCTGGTGCTTCTCAAGCCAATTCTCATCTGTCCAAGCCCAAGAAGTGGAGTTTGATAATTGAAGATGCAATTGGATCACTACAAGGGAGCAAATCAAGTAGAGGCAGTCAATTGAGAAGACTTCAAGGAAGATCACAAAGCTCAAGTTGCAGAGCATCGGTCACGGACTTCAAGAGATCAAGCTTCTTCACAATTCAGCCCTCTACAAGGGAGTACATCTGAAGAACAAGGATCATTCAAACAATCCTCATTTTCCTTAGTTTTTCTGAGTCATTTCTTGAGATTGTGCATGAGTTGTTGCATCAGTCTCTTTAAATGAACTCTTATAGACCAGATCATTGCTAGAGGATCTGGCAATGATCTGGATCTTGTTATTTTTGATCTAGCAAGTTGGTTGTGAGCCTTTGTGGTCAGTGTGTTGAGTCGTCGCACTCAAGTTGTGGTTGAGCAGTTGTGCTCAAGTTTCTAGAGTAGTCTTGCTCTAGAGGTTGTGTATGAGTTGTTGAACTCAGTGTGTGGAGTTGTCAAGCTCCAGTGTGTGGTGTATTCATGTTGAATAGTGGAGCCTCACTATGTGAGGGGTGGAAGCAGGAATCACATGGTCTGATTCTGAACCACCTAAAAATCTCTGTGCAGTGGTTTGTTTTGTGATCTAACTTCACTTGTGCTGGATGTATCCATAGGATTTTCGCTCTCTTCTAATCAACTGAATCACTCACTCAAATCACTTAATTCACACACTCTTCATCAGATCTGTGTATTTCATTTCTAAGTTGTCTCTGATTCAAAGCATTTTTAAATTGGCTAAGCTTCCGCAGTATTGGCCTAGATCTATTCACCCCCCCCCCTTTCTAGATCTGGTCCATCCTTTTTCGATCCTACAATTGGTATCAGAGCGGGTTCATATCTGATCTGATCTGATCTGAGTGTTTCTGGTTGTTTTGTGTGCTTCACTTGCTTGTTTGTTAAGTGTTTCCATAATTGCATCTCTTTTTGATTCAATGGATTCTAGAGGTTTCATAGCTGAGGGTCATTCTATCAATAGGCCACCCTTCTTCAATGGGACTGACTATTATTGGAAGAATAGAATGCAAGTCTTCCTTCGAGCCCAAAACAATGAAATCTGGAAGGTAGTTGAGGTAGGCCCCTATGAGAACCAGGAGAAGAGGAAACCTGGACCAGGGAACAAATTAGAAGGGCCACCCTGAACTATAGTGCCATGAAATGATTCATGTGCAGTCCACCCAAAGGAGTACTAAAAAATCTCCATGTGTAAATCTGCCAAGGAGATGTGGGATAAGCTTGAGTTACTCTATGAGGGAACATCCCAAGTAAAAGAAACCAAAGCAAACATTCTTGTTTCTGAGTATGAACTATTCATGATGAAATCTGATGAAACAATTTCTGAAATGTTTGCTAGGTTCATGATCATTATGAATGGACTGAAGGCCTTGGGTAAGGATTACACAGATGCTGATTTGGTAAGAAAAATCTTGCGCTCTCTTTCTTCCATTTGGCACACTAAGGGCACAGTCATTGAAGATTCTAAGGATTTATCCAAATCTCTTTGGATGAACTCATAGGATCCTTGATGACTTATGAAATAAACCTGAAAAGAAATGAGGAGCATATAATCAAAACCAAACCAGTAGCACTTAAAGCTTCATCTAGTAACAAAGATAAGAATCAGGAGAAAACATGTTCTGATGAGTCTGAGTCCAATGAGGATGAGCTTGCCCTTATGACAAGGCAATTCAGAAATTCTTAAAATCAAGAAAAGGAAAATTCACTGGAAAGAAGAAGTTCTCTTCTGGGAAAAGAAATACTTCCTTTTCAAATGCTAATTCAAATAGAAATCAGAAAACTGATGAAGTTGTCATTTGTTATAGGTGCAATAACCTGGACACATGAAGGGAGAGTGTCCTGAGAACAAGAAGGAGAAATACAAGAAGATTCACAAATTCAAGAAGCTAAAGGCAATGGTTGCCACTGGTCTGATGAAGACTCAAGTGTGAAAGATGAAGAAAAGTCCTCAAGCTCTGAGAGTGAGGAAATTTGCTTATGGCAAATAGGTGAAATGGAAAGGTAAGTACATCTTTTGAAGATTACTCAATTAATGATTGGCAGGATGCTTATGCTGAACTTGTTGAAAATATTCTGAAATAAGAAAAGAAAACAACATCTAAAGAAGAAAATTGAAAACATTCTGCACAACCAATCCATAAATAAAAGAATTTGTGAATTGGAAAATGAAGTAGCTGAGCTCAATGAGGAAAAAGAAAATCTTTTAAATGTAATTGATGAGCTTAAGCTTGCATCCAAAAGGCCAACCTTGATTTTAAAGAATTGTCTGAAAAGTTGGAATTACAACAAAAGGAAAAACAACAAAGTGTTGATGAAATCAAAACTCTATAAATCCGGCTAAAAGAAAAAGAACAAGTCATTAAAACCTTCACCAAAGGTAAAGACAATTTGGAGACCTTGTTAGGAGCCAGAATCAAATCTGTATCACATGGACTAGGATTCAACAAACAAAAATCAAGAAAGACATATCTGGAGAAATAAGGAAAAAAGCATCCTTGATAAATTTTGTCAAAGGTCCTAGTCTTGAAAACACTAAAAACAAGCAAGTGTCAAGCAAAACAACAAAAACTCAAGAAAACAAGAACAAAAAGAAACCTAACAGGTCGACACAATCACCTAACAGGTCGACCTGCTCAACCTCAAAAACCACCAACCAGTCAACCAAAAATTCAAATAAAAATTTGAAAAATATGAAAAATACAAAAGAAACCATTCACGACAAACCTTGGACTTCCAAGACAGCACATCAAGCTGATTGGACCCAATCTTGGAACCAATGATATCATAATCCTTTTTGGTACCATCTTCAATTCTTCTATCCAATCTTTTCAGTATACCAACAAAATCCTTGGTTTGGACCTCCACAAATGAACAATCATGTCCAAATGCAAAACTCTCATCCTAATGAGAAAAAGAACACTGGTGTTTTTATTCCAAAAGGGAAGGATAAATTGAAAAAGGCAAAAAACACCATTGAAATGAAACAAAAGCAAAAAACAGTCAGATTTGGATTAGAAAAGATTTGATGTCAATGTTCAAACATTCTGATGGTCCCAACAATGTTTGGGTACCAAAATCTTCTCTCCACTGATTGATTTTGCAGGAAGGTCGTGCACCCAACTCAAATGTGTGGTTCTTGATAGTGGGTGTTCACGACACATAACAGGAGATAAATCTAAATTCTCTTTCTTATGAAAAGGAGGGAGGTTCTGTCACTTTTGGAGGTAAAAATAAAGGAAAATTATTGGATCTGGAAAGGTTGGTCAATCTTCCTCAAACTCAGTTGATAATGTTTTGTTAGTTGATGGTCTGAATTATAACTTGTTGAGCATTAGCCAACTCTGTGACAAAGGTCACAAGTGTGTTTGAATCTGATTTTGTAGAATAATTGCTCATCAACTGATAAAATAAAATTCTTGGAAAGAGGGAAAACAATGTCTACATGATCAACCTTGATAAAAACTTTCTGAAAACATTTGTCTTGTGCAAATAAAAATGAAATTGCATGGACTTGGCATAAAAGACTTGGTCATGTAAGTTTCAGAACAATAAATAAACTGTTAAGGCTGAACTTGGTTAAAGGTCTTCCTGAATCTTTTTCAATGTAGAAAATCAAGTTTGTGGGATTTGTGCCCAAGGAAAACAAACCAGAAAATCTTTTAAAACCTTCAATGATGTACTTACATCTAAGCCACTAGAATTGCTTCATATGGACCTTTTTGGCCCAACAAGAATTGGTCATATAAGGACTTGGCACAAAAGACTTGGTCATGCAAGTTTCAGAACAATAAAAAACTGTTAAGGCTGAACTTGGTTAAAGGTCTTCCTGAATCTTTTTCAAATGTAGAAAATCAAGTTTGTGGGATTTGTGCCCAAGGAAAACAAACCAGAAAATCTTTTAAAACCTTCAATGATGTACTTACATCTAAGCCACTAGAATGCTTCATATGGACCTCTTTGGCCCAACAAGAATTCTAAGTCTTAGTGGCAAAAGATATGGATTTGTCTTATTGATGATTTTACTAGATTCACATGGGTTATCTTTTTATCCCACAAAAGTGATGCTGCCTTGAATTCAGGAATTTCTGTACCACTGTCTTAACTAGTTTCCTCATAAAATCAAAAATATTTTGACTGATCATGGGGGTGAATTTGAAAACAAATCTTTCTCTGATTTATGTGCTGAACTTCACATATTTCACAAGTTTTCTTCACCAAGAACTCCATAACAAAATTGAGTTGTGGAAAGAAAGTATAGAATACTTGTGGAAATGGCAAGAACCATGCTCTTGGAAGGTAAATTGCCCAAAGCCTTCTGGGCTGAAGATAAATATAGCAAATCATATTCTCAATAGAGCATTGGTCAGACCAAAAATCATAAAACCCCTTATGAGTTGTTGAAAAACAAAAAGCCAACCTTGTCTTATTCAAAGTCTTTGGGTGTAAATACTTTGTTCATGACAACAATAAAGAAAGTCTTCACAAGTTGATGCTAAAAGTCATGAAGCCATTTTTCCTGGCTATTCTGAAATTTCAAGAGCTTTTAGAGTTTATTCTCTCAAAAACAAAACTGTTGAAGAATCTCCACATGTTACTTTAAATGAAAATTCCTTTTCAACTCAATATCTAAATCTTGCGGGACTGTCCAGATAATGAAGAGGATGATTTCATTATGGATTTTTCACCAACTGTTGAGGTGAATGAAGACATTGGTAAAAGTTTGAACAATCACTCACCTACTCCAAGTAGATCAGGTAATGTTGTTCCAATTTAAATGCACCTCAACAGGTAATTCCTAAACACAGAATTTTGAGAGATCACATAATAGAAATGTTTTGGCAATGTACATGATAGGGTAAGAACTAGATCATCATTCTTGAATGCAATTGATGATGACCCCACTAGCACTAATTTCCCAAATTGAACCAAAGTCAATTGATGAAGCTCTAATGAATTCTGACTGGATAAATGCAATGCATGATGAACTCATCAATATGAAAGAAATCAAGTGTGGGAATTAGTACCTAGACCTAGTGACCAATCCGTCATTGGCACTAGATGGGTATTCAGAAATAAATTGAATGAAATGGTCAAGTCATAAGGAATAAAGGGACTAGTTGCCAGGGGTGCACAAGAATTTGGAATTTGGAATGATTTTGAAGAGTCATATGCCCCTGTAGCTAGACTAGAAGCTGTAAGAATATTCCTTGCTTTTGCATCTTCATTGAAGTTTAAGGTTTATCAAATGGATGTCAAAAGTGCATTTTGAATGGTTACATAAAAGAAATGTTTTTGTTGAACAACCTCTAGGCTTTGAAATGAAAAATATCCTAATCATGTCTTTAAGCTTCATAAGGCTCTTTATGTCTTAAGCAAGCTCGAAGAGCTTGGTATGACCGTTTGAGCTCTTTCCTGCTTGAAAAAGGATACTCTAGAGGTAATGTTGATCAAACTTTGTCACAAAAATTGTAAATAAATAAATAATTGCATCCCAAATTTATGTTCATGACATAATTTTTGGATCACAAATAAGAACATGTGCCATGAATTTGCAAATCAAATGAAAACTGAATTTGAAATGAGTTTGATGGGAGACTTACAATTTCTTGGGATTGCAGGTTAACCAAACTAATGACCAAACTTTCTCCATATAAATAAATTCACTTATTTATATATTAATTTGATGATTAACAAAACATTACTAATGATTACTTGAGCCTTGAGGAGGAAATAAAAGTAAAAGAAAGTTCAAGACAATCAGGTCGACTCTCATTCATAATTTTTCCCAAGTCATTGCATCGACTTCTTCATACTTCATATCGACTTCTATTGATAATCAGAACGATTCCTTTATAAGTTCATATCGAGTTCAATAGATTCATCATAACGATTTCATAAGTATTATGATCGATTTCCTTTCTGACCGAAAAGTCGTGATGTTTCAAACAAATCGATACCGTAACGATTTCTTAAAGATCTCATAACGATTTACTAAGACATCGCAACGATTTCTTTAGAAAGCGTAACGATTGACCGTCGTAACGATTCTATAAGACATCGCAACGATTTCTTTAGAAAGTTAACGACTTGTCTGTCGTAACGATTTCTTCAGTACTCGTAACGATTTCTTTTGAACTCGTAACGACTTGTCTGTCATAACGATTTTTAGTTCTCGTAACGATTACTTCAGTACTCGTAACAATTTCTTTTGAACTCGTAACGACTTGTCTGTCATAACGATTTCTTTAGTTCTCGTAACGATTCCTTAGAGCCGTAACGACTTGCTGTCACAACGACTCCATAAGTTATCGTAACGATTCTTCAGAAACACAACGATTTGCATCTCATAACGATGTTTTAAGTGTTTCATATCGATTTCTTCAGAAATACAACGATTTGTATTTCACAACGATTTCATAATGCTTATAACGATTTCATTATTATAATAACGATTGCCTATCAACTTATAACGATTCATAAGTCATAAAGGCATAGCTTTGTTCATATCGATTTCATTATTATATCAACACTCTTTGATATACGTTGAATAGTCAAAGTCGTATCTCGTCTGTTTGACTGCTATACATTCAATGCACTCTGAACGTATCTCTCATGCATGCAGACGATATCTTCTAGCATTGTGCTATTCTGTCTACATCTTTATTTTGACAGAAAGGAGCTTTGCTAAAACTAGCATATCTTTTCCAAACTGTGACTAACGATCAACGACAGCCCTAGCTGTCTCCTATTTATTGTTGACATACTTGCAGATCTGACAAGACTTATCTGTACAACGTTGGACACAAGATACAAGATATTAAAAATTCTCTGGTGTACTAAAGGATAAAAGACTGAAGATCAGAAGCTTCCTTGCAGACCTGTCTAACGTACACCAGGATGAGAGACAACGGATCTTTAACGTTCAAATTTCAAGTAGAAGCTTAAATACAAGACTCAAGACTGAGAAGAACTTTACTTTTTTTAAAAGAATATTATTCTGAAAGAAAGCATCGCAATCCTTCAAGTCTTCTGTGATTCAAACAAGAGCGAAACTCTCCATTCCAATCCATCTTAGCTCTTTAGCTCTCAGTGTTCAAGAAGAAATTCCTGTGAGAGCAAGTGTAGTCTTTGGAGAGAAACTAGTGTTAAAATTCCTTCTCTCTCGAGGCTTGTTTGCTTCAGATTGTAGCTGTTTGAGCTAGTTCCTGAAGCTTGTTCTTATACTTCCTTTTATTAGTTGTGTTCCCTTCTGGGTGAAGGAAGACCTGGTGGTATCCAGGGTGGTTGTTTTCCCTTCAGGTTGAAGGAAGACAGTTGGGCTGGGTGTAAGGATCCGTGAGGGGGATAGTACCCTTGATAGTGAAATCCTGAGGTATTGCTCAGGGACTGGACGTAGGTCTCCTGTGGAGAGGAGTTCCGAACCAGGATAAAAATCCTTGTGTCTTGTGGTTGTGTTTTGTGTGTTTCTGTCTCATTTCCTCTAACTCTAACCTTCGTTTAAGTTGTTGTGTAATCCTTTTAGTGAACAGGTATTAATCAAAGATCAAATTTTTAATAACCCATTCACCCCCCCCCCTCTGGGCTAGCTAGCTGGGCAACAAGTGGTATCAGAGCAAGTCTCTTCGACAAAGAAGAAGATCCAACGATCTGAAGAGTAAAGATCCATGGCAGCCCAAGGTAATTCGAAGGTCAGTCAGTCAACAGACCTCCTTCGTTTGATGGAGAAGATTATACCTATGGAAAACAAGAATGGAGTACTTTCTACAAGGCCACGATACATGATATAGTCCATTGTAGAAGAAGGCGATCTTCTAGTCACCAATGCAAAGGCTCAGTGGATAGATGAAGACAGAGAAAAATCTCCTTAAACTGCAAAGCCAAGAGCATCCTGTGCTGTGCCCTCAGCAAGAAAGAATTCAAAAAGAGTTTCAGCCTGCAAATCCACAATGGAAATGTGGGAAAAGCTCAGGATTACCTATGAAGGACAGATAAGGTAAAGGAAACAAGAATCGACATTTTGTGACTCAATATGAAAGATTCCAGATACAGTCAGGTGAATCCATAACCCAAATGTTTAGTAGATTCACAGATATCACAAATGGATTAGCTGGATTAGGGAAAATCTATGTTGTATCAGATATGGTCAGGAAGATCCTCAGATCTCTGCCATCCTCATGGATTCCAAAGGTAACAGCCATTGAGGAAGCAATGATCTAAAACTAATGTCATTGGAAAAGTTAATAGGATCCCTCATGGCCCATGAGATAAATATGGAGAGATTAGGAGAATCCTCCAGCAGAAAGAAGCAATCAAATGCTCTCAAGGCCAATGAAGACATATCAGAAGAATCATTGGACAACAGTGAAAGCAGTAAGGACAGTGATGATGAAGAAGCAATGTTGTCTCAAGACTTCAAAGAATTCTAGCAAAGAAGAAGAAGTTCCAGTCTGGGAGAAGATTTTTCAAGAAAAATAAAGATTTCAGAAAACCAGAAGTAAGGATTCGAAGAAAGGAGAAGTGATATGCTATGAATGCAAAAGAAGCCTGGACACATCAAGGCTGATTGTCTAATGCTCAAGATGAAGGATAATTTCAGAAAATTCAAGAAGTATATCAAAAGGAAGAAGGCAATGGCAGCTGCTTGGGAGAACAACAGTGACTCAGACAGTGAGTCAAGCTCAAGCAGTGATGGAGAAGAAGCCAACCTGGCTCTCATGGCCAACATCGAAGAAAAGTAACTTCTGACTCTTCTTGATTCCTGTAATGATTCAGATTCTGATAATTTAGAAAGTTCCTTTAATGAACTTTCTGATAAATATAAAGAATTATCCAATTACTTAAAGTTAGTAAGAAAAATGCAATCTGTTTAGAAAACACCAATTCAGATCTAAAAACAGAAAATGAAGAATTAGAAAACAAATAACTGAACTTAAAAGAAGAAATAAATTGTTATGTGAAGACCTAAAAGCTAAGAAGAACAATAACAACAAAATTGGAAAAACAGAAAGCACAGATGAATTAGGAAAGAAGTTAAAAACTTAAATGAAGAAAATAATAAACTATCAAGCACACTAGAGAAATTTACTAATGGTAAAAACTCTCTAATATTAAAAGGTGGTAGTAAGAGCAGGTAAGAAGAAAAATGGGTTAGGATATACACCCCAGATAATGAAGAAACTATAGTCTACCCTAAAACATATCCAACACCAAAGTTTATACCTGAACAAGATATAGCATATAAAGCTGAGTTCAAGTATATAGAAAAGGTAACAAAATTGTCCTGCTGTGATCACTGCAACAAATTAGGACATATCGCAATAACATGCCAACAAAACAAAAAAAATGGATAATAAAAGGTAAAATTAATGATACTAACCCATCAGGACCCAAAAGAAACTTGGGTACTTAAAACTTAATGTTTAAATTTCAGGGAAACTCAAAAGCATCCAAATGGTACTTGGACAGTGGATGCTCAAGACACATGTCAGGAAACCAGAAGTTCTTTGTCAATCTCCAAGCTGAAGAGGGAACAGTTACTTATGGAGATAATGGAAAAGGCACAGTGATAGGAAGTGGGTCCGTGAACATCAAAGGAAAATCAGTTATTGAAGATGTAATGCTAGTCAAAGGATTAAAGCACAATCTCATCAGCATCAGCCAGTGTGTGACAAAGGCCATCAGATTCAGTTCCAAGAATCAAAGTGCAGTATATTAAAGGATGGAGCAGTCATATTTGAAGCATATAGAGAAAGAAATTTGTATGTTCTCTATCTCGAGGAACTCAAGGATCAAGATGTCTGTTTGGCAGCCAACAAAGATCAATCAACAGAGCTGTGGCACAGAAGACTGGGCCACTGCAGCTTGGATGGATTGAACAAGCTCAGAAAGAGAAATCTAGTGGAAGGATTGCCAAAGGTCAACTCAAAAATGGATAGCATCTGCAGACCTTGTGCAAGAGGAAAGAAACCAAGAGCTCTTTCAAATCAAAGACAGTAGTGACCACCTCAAAGCCATTAGAATTACTTCATATGGATCTATTTGGGCCAATGAGGACTACCATCTCGGAGGAAAGAATTTGGTTTGTCATAGTTGATGATTACTCAAGATTTACTTGGGTATCCTTTC
The DNA here is from genome assembly GCA_014218235.1 of Colocasia esculenta. NCBI lineage: Eukaryota > Viridiplantae > Streptophyta > Magnoliopsida > Alismatales > Araceae > Colocasia > Colocasia esculenta. The sequence goes on along the minus strand of CM024763.1, from coordinate 94,036,220 downwards.
TAGAGCACAAAGATGACACCTTTGATAATTTTGTCAGCTTCAGCAAGAAAGTTCAGAAAGATCAGAAGTTCACCATTATCTCTATCCGATCAGATCATGGTGGTGAGTTTCAGAATGAAAAGTTTGCAAAGTTCTGTAATGATCAAGGAATTGAGCACAACTTCTCAGCACCAAGGACACCTCAACAGAATGGAATTGCTGAGAGGAAAAATAGAACTCTTTTGGATATGGCAAGAACATGTTATCAGAATATGACTTGCCAAGATATTTTGGGCCGAAGCCATCAACACTGCAAGCTATATCATTAATAGGGTAATGATCAGGGCAATTATGAAGAAGACTGCTTATGAACTCTACAAGGGAAAGAAACCAAAGATCAGTCACTTCAAAATATTTGGATGTCCTTGTTCATCCACAACAATGGAAAAAGGGACATTGGTAAGTTAGATGCCAAATCAGATGAAGGGATCTTTATGGGGTACACTTCTAAACCCAAAGGTTATAGAGTTTTCAATAAACGCTCATTATTAATTGAACAATCTGTGCATGTTATTTTTGATGAATCTAACCCTCCTGAAAAGGAAAAAGAAAAAGAATTAGTGACATTGATGATGCAGATGACTTGTCCGAAAATTAAAGAATACCTCAATTGAGGACAAGGAAGATCCACCTCTGGAAGAACTGCAGCAGACTGAAATTTAACATGAAAACCTTCCAAAAGAATGGAGACATAAGAAAGATCACCCTCCTGAGAATATTATTGGTGATCCATCCGTAGGGGTAAGAACAAGAGGTAATGTAATCCCTTGTGATTATAGCCTTTGTTTCTCAAATAGAGCCTAAGATAGTCAATGAAGCTTTAACTGATGAACCATGGATATAGCCATATTTATTATTATATTCATTTTTAATGAAGCAGTTCAGGGATCGATCCAGGAGAGTGATCAGGAGAGTAAACTAGAAAACCATGTAAGATGAACTAAATTAGTTCAAGAGAAACCAAGTATGGTCACTTGATCCTAGACCATCCAATCATTCAGTTATGGCACCAAGTGGGTGTTTAGAAATAACTGGATGAGTCTGGAGTAATCTTAAGGAACAAGGCCAGACTGGTAGCTCAAGGCTATTCCCAAGAGGAAGGCATAGATTCGATGAAACCTATGCACCTGTGGCTAGACTTGAGGCTATTAGGATTTACTTGCTTATGCATCTGCATTAGATTTAAAATTGTTTCAAATGGATGTCAAATCAGCCTTTTTAAATGGATTATCAAAGAGGAAGTGTATGTTGAACAACCTCCAGGTTTTGATGACACCGAATTTCCAAATCATGTATTTAAACTCCATAAGGCTCTATATGGTTTAAAGCAAGCACCTAGAGCCTGGTATGAGAGGCTCAGTACTTTCTTATTAGATCATGGTTTCACTAGAGGTCAAGTAGATAGTACATTATTTATAAAATCTAAAGTCAAACATATACTTTGTGCAAATATATGTAGATGATATTATTTTTAGATCTACTGATGAATCTCTTTGCAAGTACTTTGAAAAGCTTATGCAGGGAGAATTAAAATGAGTATGATGGGAGAGCTAAACTACTTCCTTGGATTACAAATCAAGCAAGGAAGGAAGGCACCCACATCTGTCAAGCCAAGTACACCAAAGAGCTAGTTGGTTTTGAAGGTGCGAAGCCACTGTCAACGCCAATGAGCACATCAACTAGAATGGACAGTGATCAAAATGGTAAAGGTAGACCAAAAGAACTATAGAGGCATGATAGGGTCATTACTTTACTTAACAGCAAGTAGACCAGACATTTTATTTAGTGTATGCATGTGTGCTAGATATCAAGCAGACCTAGAGAGTCTCATTTAATTTCTGTGAAAAGAATATTTAGGTATTAGCTAGAACTCATGATTTAGGTCTTTGGTATCAAAATCTTGTGAAATAAAATTAGTAGGATATTTTGATGCTGATTATGTTGGATGCAAGTAGATAGGAGAGCACCAGTGGTTGTTGTCAGTTTCTTGCAGGATGTCTCATATCTTGGTCCTCCACGAAACAAAATTCAGTAGCTCTATCAACAGCTGTGGCAGAATATGTTGCTGCTGGAAGTTGCTGTACACAACTCCTATGAATAAAGCAACAACTTGAGGATTTCGGATTCATATCAAGTCAATTCCACTACTGTGTGATAATACAAGTGCCATCAACCTCACCAAGAATCCAGTGCAACACTCAAGGACTAAACATATTGAGGTTAGATATCACTTCATTCGAGATCATGTAGCTAGTGGTAACTTAGAAATTTTTTATAGATACAAATGGTCAACTAGCAGATATCTTCACAAAAGCCCTACCTGAAGAGAGATTTACATCTCTTAGAAGGGAATTAGGGATGTGCAATTTGTGAAAAGATTCTGTATTTAAATTGGCATATAAATTTTTCAGATTAAATAAAATTTTCTCTCTTCCTGACTTTAAGCAAAACTCAGCTTATTTACTCTTCCTTGACCGCTGTTGTGTTAAAAGCAGTTTGACTCGTCAAACCCTTTTGTCGCCTTCTGCCGTTACCGCCTTTTGGCGCTTCCTGTTTTCGATAAAGTAATTTTAATTAGTCAAATCTTCTGGGAACGACTCATCTTCCACCTTTACCCTTTCTCTTTTATCTGTTCGCCCAAAGCCGATGCCCTAACGATTCCGGCATCGACTCTCTGCAAGATTTGAAGCTTTCTCTTCTTCCCGCGAAGAATCCCTCGAGGGCTTCCATCTCTTCCATCATCTCCCTTCTCCAGAACCGTTTTCTTCTCTCTACCCATGGCCACTCCGATGATCTCCGGAAGTGTAGGGGGCTACAGTGCTGAGTACCTGTCCGCAGAGCAGCAGGAAAGATTCACCTTCGTGAAGACGAAGATTTGCGGAAACAAGGCAGTGGATGTTCAAAATCTAGAGAAGAATGGCATGAGCAGTTTAGTAGAAGCTTTGAGAAAGATGCAGTGGATGGATGTTGCCACTTTCTCCGAGGTAAGTTATCCCGACCTGGTGAAAGCCTTTTTCGTTTGTCTGAAGTCAGAGGCGGATGGGTCCCTTGTCTCCTCTGTTAAGGGTATCCAAATTAAGGTAGACCATGAACTCCTGCACACGTTGTTTGGAGTGAAGACATCTGGACATAGTGGGGTTCACACCGTGAACGATGAAGCAAAGGGTCTTGGCATTATAGGTCCAGGTTTCAGGCTGAAAGACAGAAAATTAGATATCAATCAAATGTCTGCATTCAACCGTCTACTCCATTTCATTATCTGCCAAATTATGGTTCCCCGGAGTGCTACTTTCTCATCTTGCACTAGGGCAGATTCGGATATGATGTTCTGGGTAATCCAGAATAAGGAGATTAACTTGGCCGCAGTCATGTTGGAGAGAATGAAGTTTGCTAGTGCTCAAATCTGGGATACAAAGAGCAAAATGAATGTATCCTTGCCCTACGCTCATCTCCTAACCAAGATTTTCAAGCTTTTGGAGTTGATATAGGAGCTGTTGTGGAAAAGATGGGCCAGTCTATAAGGTCCAGGAACCTTAAGAAAAGTGGTTTTTCAGTGCAGAATGGATATGGACCAAGACCTCTGTGGCAGAGGGAGAGGCCATCATCGGAGTTGTCCAGAGATTCAAGAAGAAGCAGCAGATCCTCCAGCAGTTTTAGAGGTAAGATCAGCAGCAGTAGAGTCAGCAGCAGCAGCACCTCAGTGGAACTCCAAGCAGAGATTTCAGGATCACCTATTATAGAAGTTGAATCTCATCCTCCAGAAGTTCAAATGGAAGAAGCTGTAGCAGGTGTGGCAGATCCTTTGCCCACCTCAATAGTTGCCTCTATTTTAAGAGATGTTTTGGACTCTCTTCCCTCCACCTCAGTTACTTCAGAAACAGGTGGACTTGATGAAGAAGAAGCTATGGCACCAGGCCATACAGAAAATTTGACTGAATCAGTTGTCAGTGTTGAGGTGCAAGCAGCTACTCAACAAGAAGTGATTTTGGAAATGTTCCCAGCCAAGGGGAACAACATGCTAGTGAATCAAAATTGTCAGAATCCGTGGCAGAAGGCCACTCTGAGAAAATTGTTTTGGAGGAAGCTCCTGCCCAGGGGGAGCTAGAAAATGTTGATCTCCATGCTCCTATTCAGGGGGAGCAAACTGGCAATGAGGAACCATTGATAGAGAATGCTCCTGAGACAGATGCACCATCTCAGAAAAATCCTCCTCCTGCCAGCGCTCCTGTAAGTGAAGAACCAAGTGCAAGCCATGTACATATTGAGGAGCTGTCACTCAGCAGAGCAAACAAAAGAGAGTGGTTCACAGAAGGTCAAGAAAGAGCCACAGAAAAGTAAATCTGAAGCCAGTTATGGAATTGTTGAAGGCTCAAGGAGATATTTTATCATCAGTTCAGACCAGTGTGCAAGGCATTCTGACCAGTCAAGCTTCAACCACCTCTGAGCTATCTTCAGTCCGAAATGCTATGAAGTGGTTCAACAAGGAAATGTCTGATATGAAGTCCATGCTTGCTACTCTTTCAAGGTCAAGTGGTTTTTCTCCTGCAGCTACTCAGAGCAGATCAGCAGCTGTTCCTCGGCCACCAGGGCCTCCAGCTCAAGAGTCTCGGCCAGCAGGCCTTCAGCTCAAGCATCAGGGCCACCAGGGCCATCAGTGCCAGCATCAGGGCCATCTGAGCCGTCTGCAGTTGTCAGAGAGGGTCATGCAAAAGGGAAAGAGCCCATTGAAGCTACCAAGGCCCCTGACACTTCTACTCTTGCAACTCCAACCCTCTCCTCACCTTCATCTCCTTCTACACCCCTCCAGCACCACCAACTCTCAAACACCCTATGCCTCGCACCCAACCTTCTTCCTCTCTCATTTCATCTCAACCTTCTTTCTCTCCCACTCCTTCTCAAACCTCAGCTCCATCATCATTCTCACCTTCTTCACCTCTCATCACACCACTCCAGTTCGCCGTCTACATCCTTCAATCCCAAACACCTCTTCTATCCTCCTACTCCTCCTTCCTCTGTCACCTTCATTCAGGAAAAACCTCAACTTCTTGGTGTCTTTGACACTAATATTCCGGATGATTTTGAGAGAAATACCCTCCTCACCATTCTCTCCACTGCCACTCATATCCACAGGACTGATCCTCCCAGTCCTGCCAAGAAAAAGAGGAAACATTCATCCTCTGTCAGCATCCCCTCCTCACCATTATTTCCTCCTCTTTGGTACTCTCTTACCCTCGAACCTCAGAGAAGACCTATCTATAGGGAATACCTTCAAAAATGCATCCTCTCCACCGTCTATGGTATTCCTTTCCTCAACCTCTCTGAGCATTTAAACACTGTTCTTCCTTTTACCCAGCTGTCCCACCCTCAAAAATCCAAAATCTTGAGGGCACTGAGTTCAAGACTGAAGATCAGTGGGCCAATGTCAAGGGCAACAAAGCTCAGTACACCAAATACTTGACTGCCAGGGCAGAATCCCTTACCCATAGAGCTCACCCACTCACGCTTTCTGAGTGGTTTACTCTTCAGCATAAAAACTCTTGGGACCTTTCATTTTGAAAGAGATCAGAATTGCCAAGAACTTCCAGCTGTACAGTGATTTCTGCTACTTGAACAAGCTGCCTGAAGTCCAGTTCTACCAATTTCATTCAGCCATAGTGATGCTGAGATCAGAACATCCAATAAATCTTCCCTCACAGTGGATTTTGCCGATCTCAAAGTTGACTCTCCAGTTCTTCTGCCGAAGCTACACTCCTTAGTGTTTGACTCAGATGCAGGCTCCCATGCCTTTGATATGTTTGCTAAGCAGATGGGCAGAATGTCAGCTAAGCAGGGTAGAATGCCTTCCTTTTTACGGTTTATCTTCAGAGAATACCACCCTGGCCGCATTTCCTCTCAAGTTTTGGCTCCACTCATCTCTGAGTGTGAGAGGCTTTCTCCCACCATATGGGAATGCTCTACAAGGAACCCCATCTTCAGTTGCAAGCCATCAACAGTTCCTTGGTTCGTCAAGCTAAGCCTATCTATCAGCCGAAGCCTTCATGGATCTCAACTCCATAAATCCTATTCAAGAGATCTATGTTCAGTGGGCAGCCAGATATACTGCCTTCTATGCTCTGAAGCAAGATCTGCTTGATCAGAAGATTTTCTATCCAATCACTCTAGATAGATTTCTCCATCGAGCCAGCTTTGGAAAGAGCACCTACTTCCGATTCATAATGGACAAAGATCAGTATGAAGAATTCCTTGAAGAGCAGCTGCAGCTTTACATTCAAGGATCTCTCCAGCTATGGGTTCTTCCTTCTCATTGCTCCTGGTTTTTCCGCCAGACTTTTGAAGATATGGAGATCAAGGCATGGACTGTTATTTCCCAGCATGCCTCCCTTTTGTCTCCTTTGTATTATCTTCCTCCTACTTAATACAAAGCTTTCTCTCTTCTTTGTCTCATAGACTATCTTTTTGCTTATTGACAAAAAGGGGGAGAAAACTAATGCACTCTGAAAAACATGTTGTTTTCTTTATGTTGTTTAGTTATTTTGTCATCATCAAAAAGGGGAGATTGATGACTAAACTTTATCCATATAAATAAACTCACTTATTTATATATTAATTTTGATGATTAACAAAACATTACTAATGAGTTACTTGAGCCTTGAGGACAGGAAATAAAGTAAAAGAAAGTTCAAGACAATCAGGTAAGACTCTCATTTCATAATTTTTCCCAGTCATTGCATCGACTTCTTCATACTTCATATCGACTTCTATTGATAATCAGAACGATTCCTTTATAAGTTCATATCGAGTTCAATAGAGTCATCATAACGATTTCATAAGTATTATGATCGATTCCTTTCTGACCAAAAAGTCGTGATGTTTCAAACACAATCGATACCGTAACGATTTCCTAAAGATCTCATAACGATTTACTAAGACATCGCAACGATTTCTTTAGAAAGCGTAACGACTTGACCATCGTAACGATTTCTTTAGAAAGCATAACGACTTGTCTGTCGTAACGATTTCTTCAGTACTCGTAACGATTTCTTTTGAACTCGTAACGACTTATCTGTCATAACGATTTCTTTAGTTCTCGTAACGATTTCTTCAGTACTCGTAACAATTTCTTTTGAACTCATAACGACTTGTCTGTCATAACGATTTCTTTAGTTCTCGTAACGATTCCTTTAGAGCCCGTAACGACTTGCTCGTCACAACGACTCCATAAGTTTCGTAACGATTCCTTCAGAAACACAACGATTTGCATCTCATAACGATGTGTTAAGTGTTTCATATCGATTTCTTCAGAAATACAACGATTTGTATTTCACAACGATATCATAAATGCTTATAAGATTTCATTATTATATAACGATTTGCCTATCAACTTATAACTATTTCATAAGTCAAAAGGCATCAGCTTTGTCATATCAATTTCATTATTATATCAACACTCTTTGATATACGTTGAATAGTCAAAGTCGTATCTTGTCTGTTTGACTGCTATACATCAATGCACTCTGAACGTATCTCTCATGCATGTAGATGATATCTTCTAGCATTGTGCTATTCTGTCTACATCTTTATTTTGACAGAAAGGAGCTTTGCTAAAACTAGCAATATCTTTTCCAAACTGTGACTAACGATCAACGACAGCCCTAGCTGTCTCCTATTTATTGTTGACATACTTGCAGATATCTGACAAGACTTATCTATACAATGTTGGACACAAGATACAAGATTTAAAATGTCTCTCTGGCGGTGTACTAAAGGATAAAAGACTGAAGATTAGAAGCTTTCTTGCAGACCTGTCTAGCGTACACCAGATGAGAGACAACGGATCTTTACGTTCAATTTCAAGTAGAAGCTTAAATACAGACTCAAGACTGAGAAGAACTTTACTTTTTTTAAAAAGAATATTATTCTGAAGGAAAGCATCGTAAATCCTTCAAGTCTTCTGTGATTCAAACAAGAGCGAAACTCTCCATTCCAATCCATCTTAGCTCTTTAGCTCTCAGTGTTCAAGAAGAAATTCCCGTGAGAGCAAGTGTAGTCTTTGGAGAGAAACCAGTGTTAAATTCCTTCTCTCTCGAGGCTTGTTGCTTCAGATTGTAGCTGTCTGAGTTGTTCCTGAAGCTTGTTCTTATACTTCCTTTTATTAGTTGTGTTCCCTTTTGGGTGAAGGAAGCTGGTGGTATCTAGGGTGGTTGTTTTTCCCTTCAGGTTGAAGGAAGACCAGTTGTGGCTGGTGTAAGGATCTGTGAGGGGATAGTACCCTTGATAGTGAAATCCTGAGGTATTGCTCAGGGACTGGACGTAGGTCTCCTGTGGAGAGGAGTTCCGACCAGGAAAATAAAATCCTTGTGTCTTGTGGTCGTGTTTTGTGTGTTTGCTGTCTCATTTCCTCTAACTCTAACCTTCGTTTAAGTTGTTGTGTAATCCTTTTAGTGAACAGGTATTAATCAAAGATCAATTTTTTAATAACCCATTCACCCCCCCCCCCCCCCCCACTGGGCTAGCTAGCTGGGCAACAGAAACCAGCGAGGGAATCTTCATAAGCGAAACCAAATATGTCAAAGAAATTCTGAAAAGGTTTGACTTCCAGAACCTCAAGCACTCAAGCACACCCATTGCAATTAATGTGAAACTAGAAGAGGACTCACTTGGTAAGTCAGTAGACCCCAAGACATACAGAGGTATGATTGGTTCTCTACTCTATCTCACCACTTCTAGACCTGATATACAGTTCAGTGTATGCTTGTGTGCTAGAATCCAATCAAATCATAAAGAAAGTCACATGTTAGCTGTTAAAAGAATTTTCAAATATCTTGTTGGAACATGTGATCTTGGAATTTGGTATCCTGCTAGTTGTAATTTAGATTTGATTGCCTATTATGATGCTGATTATACTGGGTGTAAGATTGATAGAAAAAGCACAAGTGGCTTGTGTTTGCACTTAGGTGGATGCCTAATCTCTTGGGTTTCTAAAAAGCAAGACTCAGTTGCTCTATCAACTGCAGAGACTGAGTATGTTGCAGCTGGTCGATGTGGCACTCAAATTCTTTGGGTGAAACATCAACTTCTTGATTATAACCAAGAGTTAGGTTGTGTTCCCATTCTTTGTGCTAACACAAGTGCCATAAATTTGTCTAAAAACCCAATTCAGCATTCTAGAACAAAACACATTGAAATTAGGCATCATTTCTTGAGGGATGAGGTAGCAAAGAAATCATTTGAACACCTCTTTATTGAAACTGAAAAACAATTACTGACATCTTCACCAAACCTCTTCCTGACAGTAGATTTTCATCCTTGAGGAGAGAGCTTGGTCTTTGCAAATGTCCATCTTCTTGATTCATATTCTGAGGGGGAGTCATTGTTTCATCATTCTTCTTTGCTTCCTTGATTCATATTGTTCACATCTCTCTCAATCATCTTCTATTTCTTTTGACAATAATTCTTCAACTCACATTGTGTTGAACTTTTTGGTATATCAAATGGTGACTTGAAGAAGGCAAGTTCTGCTTGTCTAGACACTTCACACTATGCGAGAGTATATGTCTCCACCAAGTACCAAGAAATGAATATGCAATTGTTGAGGGGGAGCTTTTGTTGTTCAAAGAGAATCATTTCTGTTTTCAAAATACTTGCACATCCTTATTTTGATGAAAAGTTGTTGGAATCATCATTTCAGGGGGAGCTAGAGAATTCACAAGTCATCTTTTGCAAAATTCAAAACTCTTCTTGAATTACAACAACTTCCTTGCATGATGTACTCATTGAGTTGTCTAGAACCTCAAAATGATTTTTTTTTTAGTGATCTACCACATCTTTTACAGTCAACTCTCAACTATACTCTTTAAGACTACAGAAATTCAAATCTCTTTCAAAGACTGAAGGATAATGTGTGACTTGAATTTAAACAATTTTTTTTGCAACTGATGTGGGATATAAATGCTTTCAATTTTATAAAATTCTCCTTACACTCATGATTCAACAGAGCAATGGCACAAATGCTGGGAAACTACACACCTTCACAATGAATGAAATGCCATGTATGTCATGAAGCCTTTTTGCTATCTCTGTTCAAAGGGGTTCTTCAAAAAAAAAAAAACAACAACATGCTCCATATATTTTGATGATGACTGAGTAACTGGAAATATTGGCATCTGATAAACGTCTTTTTTCACGTCAAAAGGTTGTCATTTACCCCTTGAAACTGGATAATGGGTAAATCTCTAGTATCCATGGACTATGGTTGTTAAAAAGTATTAGTTCTTGAGTGAACAAGATTTACTACATTTGATAGTTTGATTAAAAAAGAAATGTGTTTGTCCAAGGAGAATTGCTTAAAATAAACATCCATGTCATTCATCAGTTTGTTTTAAAGGTGTTTACCTTCATCACACTTGATTTCAATCTAAAAGACATTTTTATTTCTTTGGATTTGGAGAATATGGTAGTTTGTCATTGGTTGTTGGATGTCTTATATGTCTTAAATTATCATTTTAATGGCTCAAGTCATTTAATGTATATATCCTGTAGGTTGTTGTGTAAAAACTTGAAGTTTGATCCCCGAGGTACTACAACATCGTCATCAAAGGAGCCAGCAGCAGAACTGCAAGCGCTAGCCAAGGAGAATGAGGATTTCATTTTTTTCCAGAGATGGCACCGACGATGTCACCAAGGTACTCGAATCGATCTTCGAGGACGAAGATCTTTTTCAAGGGGGGGAGAGTGTGATACCCCAAAATTTTATTTCTTTTATATGGTGCATATGTCTTTACTTGTCACGTCAGTAGTGTGTGTATTCAATTATGTATATTTTCATTACTATACTTCTCATTAGTTCATGCATGTATATATATGATAGTTAGGTAAGAATAGACAATTAGTTAAATTTATGTATAATGTGTATACAAAAAAAAAATATCTGAGGCATAAAATAGTTAAGTAATATTGTGCATGTGATAGGTAAGTAATGTTATAGGCCATGTAAGTGTATGAGCTATTTTCGTACGGGTATAAATATAAATAAAGTGTGCATGCATTGTTAGCTATCAAAGTATGTAATAAATCTATAAACCTCATGCATATTATATGTGCTCATAGTAAGAAATTATTGTCATACATTTTGTAAATAATTATGAGTTTATTTCTGTACATGCAATATACATATTTAAATGGGCATGCAATTATTTAATTATTGATGTGCCTATTGCATTTAGTTATTTTATGCATGTTGTAAGTAACCTTGGTGTGTATAGGAATATATAAAAGCTAATCTTGTTTAAATGATATTTATCTACTTTAAGCATGTTAATTATTATGATGTGTAAGGTGCTTGAATGATAATGTACAGGTAGAACTCAACTAATAATGAACACATTTCATTATAAATTCCTGCACAATGTATGTGACTATGTATGTGAATGTGTATGTGCATATATGCATGTTATTGATGCATATTATCCTTAATCATGATTAGTGTAAGTTGTATTTAATTAAATATCATTATGCATGTATTTTATGTGGTAAGGATATATGTAATTATTTTTACATATAATAAATTGTTTAGATATTTTACGCATTTATTTTGGGGTTTGGCTGGGTCTTCACTGCACTGTGCAGTTGGCGGCCAAGACCACATCCCTGGAGGCAACCCCCAGTGGGCGGCCACCCCCTGGACGCCAACCCTCTGTTGGCGGCCAGCCCCTTGACGTCAACTATGCAGTTGACTAGAACCGATGTTGACGTCAATATCCTCCTACGTAACGGTTCCATATTTGTTAATGCTTGCTTTTAGAAGGTTCCAGTTTAGGAAACCTTCTAAACCTTGGGTAACCTACCCAGTACGTACCCAACCTATACAACGTTATAAAAAACCCATTTTCTGGCTGCACCAAAGCCCTTTTGGTCATTGTGAAACCCTAGTATTTTCTGCGAGAAAAACTGAACATCCGAAGCTCTGATCCGGTGACTGGAGGATTTTCTGGGAGATCTACGACGACTGGAGCGTAGTCTAACTATCAAGGAGGCATCCCCAACCCCGAGGAACGATCTACATCGACGGAGAACAGATTCAAGGAGTTTCTGAGCACCCTCTTGCTTTTGCTGAGGAGGGCTTCAACTACAGAGATTTGATCTTCTAGGATTTTATTAGAGGCATGTAACCTATGTACATCATCCCTATACATGTCCCTTAGGTCCTAGAATTTTTACGGATTTTTCCTCGAGTCCTGGACCCTCCATTTTCCTCGTACATGTTAGTGTGACTGTGCAGATTGTTGTCTGGAAGTTGACGGCAACATCCCCTGCCGTCAAGTTCATAAGTTGACGGCGAGAGATGTCGCAGTGAACCTAGTTGGCGGCCAGGACTGTGCAATTAAGTTCTTAAGTGTTCTGAAAAATGCTATTTGATCTTCTTTATATATTTAAATGATTTCTGGGTATGTGTTCGTGCTGTAACTTTTATGGGGGTCAAGCATGATCAGTAGGTCCTGTCATGAGGTTTTCATGATTTTCATGATTTGTGATAATTATTAAAATTCTGGAAATTGAATTTTGAGCATAGAATAACCATATTTAACTTGTATAAATAGGTCAGATGTGAATTAGGGTTTGGTAAATCTTCTGTGACGATGTCTTGACTGTATATACGCATTGACACTATTATATTAGAATGGTTTATTAGGATCATTACTTTAGAGAAATTAATGAAAAATGCACTTGTGATTTGATTGAATTGTTTTAAAATACATTTCCTATTAAAAAAATTCTAGTAAATTTAGAATGTGTTATGTTTACTATATTTAACTTGTGATAAAAATTTCATGAAGATCTGATGACAGTAAGTACTGTTATGTTTTGAAATAAGAAAAATGGCCATGTTAAGCATGATAGAGTTAATTATATGTAAATCAACAGTTGTAGCATGTTAAAATCTGATTTTAAGTTATTTATCATTGTTTAACAGAAGGTGAATTTTTTTAAATGGAAATGTGAATTTATATAAAGTGTGTGTGAAATGGGATAAAATATGTGTATGAGCATGAGTAAAATGTGATGAGAATAATAAAGTGATTAATGCAATATTTAGCCATATGTGACACTGCTACCATAGGGGTCTGAGAGCTGTACCATATAAAAGTCCCTATGGAAGGCTCAATGTTATGAGTTAAATCCTAAGGGCATTAGGAAAATCCTGGAAGTGGACAAGTATCGCTGGTTAGGGTGGAGAGGGCTTCTCCCGGTTCTGCGCAGTTATCTAGATTTGCCACTGCATTGCCTAGGTGACAAATATGTGAAAGTGAGTGCTAAGTGCTAAGTGATAAGCATTAAGTGCTAAGTGAGTGTTTTCTTCTATTTGGTAGTTAGGACTATGTGTCACGGTAATTTAAAAGATTAAAGGTGATTAGAAGTGCAAGTGATAAGTGAATGTGGCACGTGATAAGTACAATTGTTTTGATAAGTGATAAACATGAATCCTGAGTAATGAAATGAAAGAAGTGTAAATTATCGGTAAAGAAGAGTAAAAGATAATGAGAGTGTAATCACAAGTGAAAACCAATGTATAATACATGCATATTTATTTTGCTGTTCGTGCATTACATCATTATTGTATAATTATGTTAATATCATGTGATGTAGTTTAATAATATCCATATGGTAGTGTGTATGTAAATATGTAAAGAAACGGAATGTAAAAATCGAGTATGTAGAATGACAAATGAATAAGATAGCATGAGAATAAGTGTAAATTCATGTAATCAAGTTTGATTCATGTCAAACAACAAGCTAAATGAGATTATGATGTTGATAAACACACGAAATAATGTCTAAGTTCCATGATAGAATTGTTATTCATTTAGTATGTAGTTTCATGCTTAATTGTAGATGATTGCCATCCGATTTGAATGTGTATTAAATCTTCATTCCATGTTTAATAAGGTGATATCATGGTGAATTGTTCATATTAAAATAGCAAATGAAATGTGTAAATAAATGAGAAAGTGCATGTGAAAAATAAATAGAGATCATGTTAAGTTGTTATCTACGTTATGTATATTGCATGTTCTAATTGGTAGAGCGGTTACACAATAAGGAAAAATATTTAGATTAATATATCATGTTACATGATAGGTGTTTATGTGACGGCCCTCATTATACCGGTACGGTTATACCAACCCACGTCGGTATAACAAGTGCTGCCACAGTGGGACATTTACCAAACGATACAAACAGCTGAGATACACGCGAATATACAACAGAGTAGCGGAAGTAAAAGAGACTATATCCATTCATTCATCATCCACATTACCATACATGAATTTTCGCAATTAACAATGAGAACTAAGAACTCACATAATTTAAATTGCTGAAATAGAATTACAAAATGTCCACATAATACAATCTTCTCATGATAATTCTAATACATGTTCCAAGTACATACTAGGAAGTACACAATCACAAGAACTCCAAAAACTAGCTAGTCTCCACACTCGGAGTCCGTCTCTGCTGCCTCCTCCAAGGGTACTGTGTCACCGACTATACCTGTACGCCGAAGTAAGAGTGAGTCCAGGGACTCAGCAAGCACACTATTCATGATATACACGTACAAGTCCTAGTGGTTTCTACATGCACTTACAATAGCAACACACCTAGCATGCTAGTCAATTCGAGTTCTCAACCTATCATGAAAGTTCTACAATTTTATAATAACTCATGCTTTCAGATTTTTAAAATAAATCCCCTATCACATGGTCTATTCAATTACTCATGAACTTTAATCTTTTACAGAATAAAACATGAGAGCTATCAACATGGACAATTTATATGCATGAAATGGGAACACAATTTGCATGGATTCCACATATTCTTAGTGCATACATAACTTTTTCACATGCTTTAGGTTGCTGATTTCACATGGTTCAATGACTAAATCTACACATGAGAGCTACAACGTTGCTTAAAACCTCCATATGAACAATCCATCATGCCATTTTGCACACATATTCATTTATTGTCCCTACCATGGATTCTAACACTTTGTACACATAACATGAGAATAATAACATGCATTTTCTGAATTCACATGGTTTCAGATTTAGTCTCACATGGTTTCAATAACACATTTACACATCGAGAATTTCACATTTTCTTTTACACAAATTTCCTCTTTTTCACGTGGTTACACTTTACACATACACATTCACATGTCACTACACAATTACACATGGTCACATACACATTTCACATTACACTTTACACATTTTTAGGTGCGTGACACATAGTCCAAACACCAAAGAAGGACATATACACATCACATTACACATAGACGCCATCTAGGCATTCCAATGGCGACTCTTGGACTGCGCAGACCGGGAGAACAAGTCTCCACCGTAACCAGTGGTACTACTGTCCACCTCCAGGATTTCCCCCTAATGCCCTTAGGGTCACTTGACACAATGAACTTTCTCAGGGGGACTTTTCCCTGATACGGCTCCACTGCCTTCTCGATGCAGTATCACATTGGCACAATTACACTTTTACACATTTACCGTTTAACACATGGTTTTTACACTTTACACTTTTCATCACATTCACTTTCTCACTCACATAAATCCTCTATTTTTCCTAACATGGTACTACAGAATTTCAAGGTTTAACACGTAGTAAACACACTAATCATGCTGGGTTTAAACAAATCTAATCACATTTCGATCATATGTACGAATTATTCACATTTCACATGAAAACACATAACGTTTTTTACGGGTCAAATGACCTGAATTTTTACCACATGCTTTTTTATGGTTCATAATCATACTCCCAAATTTTCAGATTTTTCGAGCTACATAGAATTTCAGAAAATAAAACGCCTAATTAGCATGCTATTAACACTTAAGTTAACATGGTCTAATGCATCCTGTAATTTAGCCACTTGTTGTTTTGTACAGAGACTACTAATATATGTATGAGTTTAGAATACCACATTACCCTAATTCATACATTTATCAATCAATTATCACAACCATTTTCGCATGTTTTCATTTTACCGAACGAGCTTATTTACAAATTTCACAAGCATGGATAATTACTAAATTTGCAAACGCATATGCTGACCCACTATTCTTCATGATCAAACCGAAACTGAGGCATTCACACTAATCTAAATCAGAATCATGGATTTTGCAAAATTGTCTACAAGTCATGCTCACAAGTTTACAAGATATCATTATCCCACATTCACCATCACATCCCACATTCATTCACACACCACAACTAACCATATGCATAGAGTATAAGCTTTACCATATATCCTCATCGCATAAAACATACCAAAATTACTGCATAAGTGGGACAGAACAGCACACTGTTCTGTCCAGAAGAACTAGGCGGCGGTCTCTGGCCGCTGACTCAGGGTCAGCGGCATGGTCGATGGACGCCAAGTAGGAACTGGGCGTCCAGGGACCTTGCCGTCTAACCAGGTCTGTGCAGAAACACAGACTCGAGCTCTAAATCTTGGGTGAATTGGAGGGTCTAGGACTCGAGGAAAAATCCATAAAAATGACAAAAACCACCTAGACTCATAAGGGGACACCATAGATAGGTCACTTGCCTTTAGAAATTTCCTCCAAGGGATTTATGGCTCGAAGAAGACCTCCTTGGGCAGTCCCAAGAAGTTGCAGAACCTCCCTCTAGATCGGCTTCCTCCGGGCTCCTGGGTGATCTCCACGCCGAGGGGATGATGGGGAGTCTTCTCCTTTGCTCCAGCTTCCTCCTAGTCGCAGTAGATCTCTAGACCAAGCTCAAGGGGTCGGATTGGGGGGTGCCAAGATGGGGTTTTTCTCACAGACTCTCTAGGGTTTTTCTCTCTCACTTCTCTCCTCTTTCAAGGGTGAAGGGAAAGAATGGGAGAGTCCAATTCGGGTTCAGGGTTTAGGAGAGCCCTCACCACTCACCATACGATTTGACAAGCCTCAGAGCCGTTGGGGGACATCCCCAATGGAGGCCATGCCTTGCTCCCGGATTTTCTGGCTCTGCAACGCATGTAGGTCAGAGAAGTTGGCATCCAGAACGTTGGACGCCGGAGTTAGTGTTGGCGTCCATGTCTGGACACTGACACCAGCTCAACGGCCTGGTCTTGACGCCAACGTGGCCTTCGGCCAGAACCCTAATTTATGCAGAAAACCATGCATACCAAGCATATATACATGCAACATGTATATGGTATTATATCCACACTATCATCATGCAATATATACATTATTTATACTTAATATAAACACATGCACACGTAATTATACTAATTAATACGTACGTAAATATGTACATACATACACAAGCATAAACATACACACATAATTGTAAATAATGCGACGGAAATTAGAGGGCCTTACAGTTTAGAGTACATATGTTCATGTCATGTATGTATTAATTGGATTATGCTTAACTATGATAGAAAGATTAATATCATATTATGTAGTTTACTAGAAAACATGTGCAAGTGTCATGAGTGTATGATAAATTGTACATTAAAACAGCAAGTTAGTTGTATGATAAAGTGACGTGAATACATGAGAATTTGACCAAATACTATGCTAAAAGTATTCATCATCTTGTACATAACCATGTATTTAAATTTGATTAAATTATGCAATGATATGATAAAGATTTGAACCATGTGTCATAGAATATATAAAATGTGTAGAGAAATTGTGTAGATGTATGTTATTTTTATGATTAATATGAGCATGTGTTAATCTGGAATGTGTTTGGGAAACATAGGTGTTGTTAACCATAAAAAACTTGTGCTATGTGAATTAACGTGATTAGTATGATAGCATGTGTTCATTATTGTTGGTAGTTTAATGTGTATATGATATGTATAAGTTTGATGTTTTAGATTACTTGCTGAGTCTTGTAAGACTCATACTTGCTTCGGCGTACAGGTGTGACAGATTATCCAATAGCTGAGGAGAGAATAGTGAAGATTGATACCGCATACAAGGAATAGCACTTGAGGAGATTTATTTTTGGTAGTTGCTTAAATTTATAGTTTGAATAATGTTATTCATATGGACAATGTACGGACAATGTAGTTCTTTTCAAGTTGTAATAATGTGGACTCTAGTACTTTCTTTTACTATAGACTGTGGAATGTGTGGTGATGATGGAATGAAATATAATATTTCTTTTAATTTTGCTGTACTCTTTTATTATTCATGGACATATCAACCTTATCGTTTATTGTTGGGTTACCATCCCATTGTGACGATGCTCTTTCTACCGATAGGGATTGGTATAATCGTACCAGTATAAAGGGGGTCATTACAGAGATTGGTATCAGAGAATCAAGGTTGAGACTGTACATGAATAAACCATCATCTCACAATATTGCAAAGTCTTTATAGAAAATTTGTCCATATGTGTAGAAAGTAATAATAATGAATGAAATATAGTAAGAAAGGTAGATAGGATTTAATAAGTTAGGCTGAACTAGATTGAATTGTTTTGCAGACAATGGTGACTCAAGGAAAGCGTTGTGGCTAGGGCTAGGGAGCATGAAGAAAAACGCAAGGTGAGAAACTTCATAATGAGACTCAGACCAGTAGTGAGACCGAGACTATTGGAATGCGATCCCCGCACTCTGGATGAGCTTCTTAGCACGACAAGATTTGCGTCCTCTACAGCTAGCGGGAAACCCTTGTTTATGCACTGCAATAAAGACCATGGCAGGAATCGGTGTTGGGCAAAGGAAGGAAGGTGCCTCAAATGCTGCAGCAAGGACCATAGGATTAAAGAATGTCCGAAGTTGAAGAAGTTTGATCCCCGAGGTACTACATCATCGTCATCAAAGGAGCCAGCTAGGGGTGTCAACCGGTCGGGCTAGCCCATAAACCCGCCCAATTGACAGGTCAAAAAGCCCATAAAAAATCTGACATTTCAGCTCGAGCCCATGAACTAATTCAAAAATTAGGTCCATTTCTTATTGGGTTTAGATGGGTTGGCCCATCGGGCCAGCTACAGGTAGGGTTTCTAAGCCCGATCCCTCCTCCTCCCCGCGTCCCGTCTTCTTCCTCTCCCAGCCTCCTCCGCTTCCCGGTCTCCCTTTTCCCTGCCGCCACGAGGATGATCCCGCACTCTGGTGCTCATGCAGACGGCAATGAGGGCGGTGGCGGGAGGGTGCTCCGGTGGTCTGCACCTGTTAACATCCCCCACTGGTCCAAGAAATACACGAAGAAGGGACCTTTGGACGGCCATCGCTACAAGGACGGCGACGGTCTGGGCTATGACCATGAAGAGCCTGAACCGGCCGGCGGTTTCAACCTCGATGATGACGCAGACGACGAGGACGGCATGGTTCCCCCGCATGAATGGATCGCTAGGAAGCTAGCAAGGAGCCAGATCTCGTCCTTCTCCATGTGTGAGGGGGCGGGTACGATGCCCAAGGGCAGGGACCTGAGAAAGGTGAGGAACGCCGTCCTCACCAGGACTGGGTTCCTGGAGTTATAAGAAGATCTGCAGCTGGGCACCACCCCTCTGAATGCCTCATTTTCTTCTTGCCCCTTGATTTAGCTGTCTAATTTTGCTTGGAAATTTTTCTGCTTCTCTATAGTAGTAGATATTTAGAGGAACAATGGTGTTCCTTTTATTTTCTTTCTCCTAAATCGTTCTGGTGAGAGTTCTGTCAAGAGCTATCAGGGTTGCTCCATCTGGTTTTGTATGCTTGCAGCTCTAAGATTTTGTTATGTTATGTTCTTCTTTTTCACCCCCCTTCTCTTCTTTTCGTAGATTCATAGTGCTTGAGAAGTTGTAATCATCTGTAACCTCTCTGATCAGTCTTGCAAAGAGGGGGGTTTTGAAGAATGTGTCTTATTCGTGTAGGAAATAAACTAAACGTTGCTCTAGTTTTTGATGCCTTCTCATCTTAAACTAAACAATGCTCAAGTTTCTGATGTCTTATCTTCTTAATGTTGTGAGAATTAGATTCTTCTACCTTTAAACTGGCATGATGGCATTTTTCTTGCCCTGGGTTTTGTGAACCGACTTTCGTCTCTTCTTCGAGAATTATTAGATATTTTATTACATATTTTTTTTCTTATCAGAATAAAATTTGATGAAAATTTAATTTTATTTTAAGAAGATAATAAAATATTTTTGTACTGTAAATTTTGATTTAGGAAAATAATTCTTTTAGTTATTTGATGCAAAAGATTTAAATCACTAATAATAAATTGTGATGGTGTGAAAGACTTGATGGGCTAGAATGGGTCCCAATGGGCTAATATGGGTTTTAGTTACTTTGATCTATTGAATTTGGTTTGGGCTTGGGTTGGGCCATCTTGACCTTGGGTTGGGTTGGACTTAACTTGGGCCAGCCCAAGCCCGCCCATTGACACTCATAGAGCCAGCAGCAGAACTGCAAGCGCCAGCCAAGGAGAATGAGGATTTCATTCTTTTTCCAGAGATGGCACCGACGACGTCACCAGAGGCATGAGGTTTATAGATTTATTACATACTTTGATAGCTAAATAACACTTGCACACTTATATTTATATTCATACCCGTACGAAAATAGCTCTCATGCACTTACATGGCCTATAGCATTACTTACATATTACTTGCACAATATTACATAACTATTTTATGCCTCAATATATTTTTTTGTATACACATTATACATAAATTTAACTAATTGCCTATTCTTACCTAACTATTCTGTATATACATGCATGAACTAATGAGAAGTATAGTAATGAAAATATGCATAATTGAATACACACGCTACTCACGCGACAAGTAAAGACATATGCACCATATAAAAGAAAGAAAATTTCGGGGTATCACACTCTCCCCCCGAAAAAGATCTTCGTCCTCGAAGATCGATTCATATGTGCTCATAGTAAGAAATTATTGTCATACATTTTGTAAATAATTATGAGTTTATTCTGTACATGCAATATACATATTTAAATGGGCATGCAATTATTTAATTATTGATGTGCCTATTGCATTTAGTTATTTTATGCATGTTGTAAGTAACCTTGGTGTGTATAGGAATATATAAAAGCTAATCTTGTTTAAATGATATTTATCTACTTTAAGCATGTTAAATTATTATGATGTGTAAGGTGCTTGAATGATAATGTACAGGTAGAACTCAACTAATAATAAACACATTTCATTATAAATTCATGCACAATGTATGTGACTATGTAATGTGAATGTGTATGTGCATATATGCATGTTATTGATGCATATTATCCTTAATCATGATTAGTGTAAGTTGTATTTAATTAAATATCATGTAATGCATGTATTTTATGTGGTAATGATATATGTAACTATTTTTACATATACTAAATTGTTTAGATATATTTACACATTATTTTGGGGTTTGGCAGGGTCTTGACTGCACTGTGCAGTTGGCAGCCAAGACCTGGACGCCAATGTGGTTGGCGTACATATCCTTGGACGCCAACCCACAATGGGCGGCCACCCCCTGGACGCCAACCCCCTATTGGCGGCCAGCCCCTTGACGTCAACTGTGTAGTGACTACAACCGATGTTGACGTCAATATCCTCCTGTGTAACGGTTCTATATTTGTTAATGCTTGCTTTATGGCCAGTTCCAGTTTAGGAAACCATCCTAAACCTTGGGTAACCTACCCCAGTACGTACCCAACCTATCCACCTTTATAAAAAACCCATTTTCTGGCCGCACCAAAGCCCTTTTGGTCATTGTGAAACCCTTGTATTTTCTGTGAGAAAAGCTGGACTTCCCAAGCTTTGATCCAGTGACTGGAGGATTTTCTGGGAGATCTACGATGATTGGAGCGTAGTCTAACTATCAAGGAGGTATCCCCAACCCGAGGAACGATCTCCATCGACGGGAGAACAAGATTCAAGGAGTTTCTGAGCACCCTCTTGCTTTGGCTGAGGAGGGCTTCAACTGCAGAGATTTGATCTTCTAGGATTTTATTAGAGGCAAGTAACCTATGTACATCATCCATATACATTTCCCCTAGGTCCTAGAATTTTTACGGATTTTTCCTCGAGTCCTGGACCCTCCATTTTCCTCGTACATGTGAGTGTGACTGTGCAGATTGCTGTCTGGAAGTTGACGGCAACATCCCCTGCCGTCAAGTCATAAGTTGACAGCAAGAGATGTTGCAGTTAACCCAGTTGGCGGCCAGGACTGTGCAGTTAAGTTCTTCAGTGTTCTGAAAAATGCTATTTGATCTTCTTTAATATATTTAAATGATTTCTGGGTATGTGTTCATGCTGTAACTTTTATGTGGGGCAAGGGTGATCAGTAGGTCATGTCATGAGGTTTTCATGAATTCTCATGATTTGTGTTAATTATTAAAATTCTGGAAATTGAATTATGAGCATAGAATAACCATATTTAACTTGTATAAATAGGTCAGATGCGAATTAGGGTTTGGTAAATCTTCTGTGATGATGTCTTGACTGTATATACTCATTGACACAGTTATATTAGACTATTTATTAGGATCTTTACTTTAGATAAATTAGTGAAAAATGCACCTGTGATTTGATTTATTCTTATAAATACATTTCCTATTAAAAAATTCTAGAAAATTTAGAATGTGTTATGTTTACTGTATTGAACTTGTGATAAAAATTTCATGAAGATCTGATGACAGTAAGTACTGTTATGCTTTAAAATAAGAAAAATGGCCATGTTAAGCATGATAGAGTTATTTATATGTAAATCAAGAGTTAGTAGCATGTTAAAATCTTATTTTAAGTTATTTATCATTGTTAATAGTAAGGTGAATTTTTGTAAATGGAAATGTGAATATTCTTTAAAGTATGTGTGAAATGGGATGAAAATATGTGTATGAGCATGAGTAAAATGTGATGAGAATAATAAAGTGATTAATGCAATATTTAGCCATGTGTGACACTGTTACCATAGGGGTCTGAGAGCTGTACCATAGAAAAGTCCTTATGGAAGGCTCAACGTTATGAGTTAAATCCTACAGGCATTAGGATAAAATCCTGGAAGTGGACAAGTACGCTGGTTAGGGTGGAGAGGGCTTCTCCCGGTTCTGCGCAGTTACCTAGATTTGCCACCGCATTGCCTAGGTGTCAAAAATGTGAAAGTGAGTGCTAAGTGCTAAGTGATAAGCATTAAGTGCTAAAGTGAGTGTTTTCCTCTACTTGGTTGTTAGGACTATATGTCACGGCACTTTAAGAGATTAAAGGTGATTAGAAGTGCAAAGTGATAAGTGAATGTGGCACGTGATAATTGCAATTGTGTGATAAGTGATAAACATGAATGTATGAGTAAATGAAATGAAAGAAGTGTAAATTATCGGTAAGGAAGAGTAAAAGAGAATGAGAGTGTAATCACATGTGAAAACCAATGTATTAATACATGCATATTTATTTTTCTGTTCGTGCATTAACATCATAATTGTAGAATTATGTTAATATCATGTGATGTAGTTTAATAATATCCATATGGTAGTGTGTATGAATATGTGTATGTAAATATGTAAAGAAACGCAATGTAGAAAATCGAGTATGTAGAATTGACAAACGAATAAGATAGCATGAGAATAAGTGTAAATTCATGTAATCAAGTTTGATTCATGTCAAAACAGCAAGCTAAATGAGATTATGATGTTGATAACACACGAAATAATGTCTAAGTTCCATGATAGAATTGCTATTCATTTAGTATGTAGTTTTATGCTTAATTTGTAGATGATTGCCATCCGATTTTAATGTGTATTAAATCTTCATTCCATGTTTAATAAAGGTGATATCATGGTGAATTATTCATATTAAAACAGCAAATGAAATGTGTAAATAAATGAGAAAAGTGCATGTGAAAAATAAATAGAGATCATGTTAAGTTGTTATCTACGTTATGTATAATTGCATGTTCTAATTGGTAGAGCGGTTACACAATAAGGAAAAATGTTTAGATTAATATATCATGTTACATGATAGGTGCTTAAGAGTACATATGTTCATGTCATGTATGTATTAATTGGATTATGCTTAACTATGATAGAAAGATTAATATCATATTATGTAGTTTACTAGAAAACATGTGCAAGTGTCATGAGTGTATGATAAATTGTACATTAAAACAGCAAGTTAGTTGTATGATAAAGTGACGTGAATACATGAGAATTTGACCAAATACTATGCTAAAAGTATTTATCATCTTGTACATACCTGTATTTAATTTGATTGAATTATGCAATGATATGATAATGTTTTGAACCATGTATCATAGAATATATAAAATGGTAGAGAACTTGTGTAGATGTATGTTATTTTTATGATTTAATATGAGCATGTGTTAATCAGGAATGTGTTTGGGAAACATAGGTGTTGTTAACCATAAAAAGCTTGTGCTATGTGAATTAACGTGATAGTATGATAGCATGTGTTTCATTATTGTTGGTAGTTTAATGTGTATATGATATGTATAAGTTGATGTTTTAGATTACTTGCTGAGTCTTGTAAGACTCATACTTGCTTCAGCGTACAGGTGTACAGATTATCCAGTAGCTGAGGAGAGAATAGTGAAGATTGATACTGCATACAAGGAATAACACTTGAGGAGATTTTATTTTTGGTAGTTGCTTAAATTTATAGTTTGAATAATGGACAATGTACGGACAATGTAGTTCTTTTCAGTTGTAATAATGTGGACTCTAGTACTTTCTTTTACTATTTGGACTGTGGAATGTGTGGTGTGATGGAATGAAATATAATATTTCTTTTAATTCCGCTGTACTCTTTATATTCATGGACATATCAACCTTATCGTTTAGTGTTGGGTTACCATCCCTCTGTGACGATGCTCTTTGTACGGATGGGGATTGGTATAATCGTACCGGTATAAAGGGGATCGTTACACTAGGTCGACACCACCTCCATCTTGTGTCGACACAGTCTAAGCCGGTGTCGATACACCCCCCTGTCTAGTGTCGACACATAGGCCTTTCTGGGCGATTCCAGCCGTTGGCGCTGGTTTGGGGTTTCTGTTCCTGCAGTTTATCATACCCTAAACCCGTTTATACCCCAGGTCGACCCCATGGCCACCATCTCTCTTTGAAAATGGCAAGAACCTTCATCTCCTTCCCTCCTCCCACCCATCTCTGTCTCCATTCTCTTTCCCCATCCATTCCATCCCTTGTTCTTCCTCGTTCTTCTGCAACCATGGCTCCCAAGCTGGTGCCCCGCCGTGGTGCTAGGTCTAGGGCAAATGCCCGACCTATTGCAGTGGATGAACAACCAATTGAAAGGAGAAGCAAGCGTCGGCATGACCCTGCTCAGCAGCCAGGAGGATCATCTACATCTCCTACACCATCGAAGAGAGGCAGGGCATCCTCTTCCAATAGAGGCCCTTCCCACAGAAGATCTGCTCACCCTAGAAGGAAAATTCTGGCATCTTCTCCTGAGCCTTCTGAGGAATCCTCCTCCAATTCATCTGGATCTTCCAAGCCTTCTGAGGCTACTCCATCCAAGCTTGCTAGCAAAGGGAAGTCTATCCTCAAACCTAGGGCTGTTGACCTAGAGGATATTAACCTAATAGCTGCATTTCCTGAAGTCCTTCAATTCTTCCGCTTTCAGACATGGTTGCCCTTCATTTCTGAGTTCAGAACATTTTACCCCCTTTAGTTCAAGAATTCTATCTAAACCTTGAATGCAAAGATGAAGGTTACAAGTCAGAGGTCAAAGGTGTTTTGATTGACTTGCCTACTGAATTGGCTGCCACCCTGTTCAGAGTCCCAGATGAAGGTGAAAGTTATCATGAGTTTGAGTTTGATCTGCATGACGCATATTCCATGCTTACTGGACTCCCAACTGTTGAGTCAAAGCTTAAGCAACCTATGTCACCAAGTTCAACACCAATACCTTCCCCCCTGCATTGAAATTGGTGCATCACATTCTCAGCACAATAATCACACCCCAAGGTGGTGGACGGGATAGACTCACTGACATATAGAGATTTATTATTTACTGTATGAAGAAAGAGATCAATATTAATTTGCATGTCATCATGTACCAAATTATGTCAGAAACCACAAGGACGGATCTCCACAGATCTCTACCTTATGCTGCTCATCTCACACCAGTATTTGCACATTTTGGAGTGTCATTTAAGAATGAGCAAGCCCAATCCATTCCCAAGGCAAATATCTACAATTTGAAGCACATTCAGAAGTTTATGGGATTTAGACTGGAAGGTGATCATGTAAGAAGTGGACCAGCTGTAGTTGAGGCCCCAGCGGTCAGGAGGTTGTACCACCTCCTGAGGTACCTCAATCTCCTGCACATGAGGACCAGCCTCCTGTTGTGAATGAAGCACCCATACCTCAGGATGTCCCTCAAACACCTCCCTTTCAAACCTCTTCACCACTTCTCCCTGAAGTGGAAATTCCTTCTTTCACTCCTCAATTCCAAGCTTTTACTTCCACTGGTGGACCTTCTGTTCCACCAGAGTTATATTCCTTTCTCAATGACAAGTTTGATACCATCAATTCTTCCAACCACCAAATGTCAGAAAGCTTTGAGTTGAGAATTCAAAGGTTAGAGAATTCAGTTAATGGGCAGTTTATCAAGCAAAAGGAAGCCTCTGATCATGCCACCCAACGGTTCAACAGGCTAATTGGCACTTTGGCTGATGCATCCCTTAAATTGAAAGAACATCAAGAAACACTAGAAAAGGTCCTTCAAGGGATTTTAGCAAATTCTCAAACCAACCTATTCAACAGTCAAGAAGCAGTGTCTCAGATTTCAAAGACTAGACTGTCATTTGCACATATGGTTGATAACTTAGAAGGCATGAAGAATCTCTCAGCACACATAGACAATGAGATGTCTATTCTCAAGAAGGAGCTCAACCATATTAACAAACATGGAATTGCAAGTTCTTCTTCTGGTTCACAGCCTATCTCAGCTGAGTTGTCTGCCTTTCAGTCAAATATGTATGAAAACAGTCAAAGGTTGGAAGAGTTGCTACACACACGGCTGTCCACAATGCAAACTCAACTCAGATCCAACCTTACAACAATGGAGTCAAGGCTGAAGACAATCGAATCACTCCTTCTTCCCATTCCTCCTCCTCCACCTACTTATTGTCTTTTTATTTTGATGATGTCAAAGGGGGAGAAGAAAAGAGAAACACTTGTTTGGAATGTAATCATGGTAGTGACCATCTTGTTTTGGATGATAAGAAATACTTGTAATGAATATATTTGTTGAATGAAAAGTAATACTTGTTTTGAATGTGATTGTACATCTTTGGAATGAATGTCAATGAATGGATGATTGTAAAGCTACTTGGTCTTTAATGAAAAGACTTCATCATAAGTAACATTGTATACTCAATTGTGCAAAACTTTCAATTGTTGCTGAAATGTACTCAATGGCCTTTGATGAATGTGAATAAAAATAATTGAAACATGATTCATTGTCATTCAATGTGTATGAGATTGAATGTTGTGTAAGTAAATGGCTCAAAATAACATTTCATTGAAAATTCAAATCTTCATGTGGACTTAATGTTGCCATCATCAAAAAGGGGGAGATTGTTGGGTTGAGTGTGAATTTAGCACATTTCCCCTCATAATTTTGATGATGACAAGATGTGATTTTAATGCACAATAAAATGGAACATGTTAACAACATCACACATACAACAACAACATTCAAAAAAATGTTTCCAAACACATTTTATCATTTTATTCATGACAATACATTGTACTAATGATTTATGTGTTTATTTCTCAGGGACAGACATTTCTTGCAAGGGTAGTGTCGACACACCCCCTATTGGTGTCGACACAATGCTTCAAACCCTAAGGCAAAATGATGAAGAAAGGGTCAAGTGTGTCGACACAGCCTCAAGTGGTGTCGACACTAGATCCAGTTCCCAGAGAACCCAGTTGACAGGTCTGTATAGTGTGTCGACACAGGCTCAAGTGGTGTCGACACTAGATCCAGTTCCTAGAAGACATGTTCGTCAGTTCTGGACAGTGTGTCGACACTAGTGACCCTTCCCAGAGAACCAATTCTGCCAGTATAGGACAGTGTGTCGACACACTCCTTGGACAGGTCGACACACTCTGGAAAATTTTCACTTTAAGTTCCACCTGGACACGTGGCACTCTAGGGTTCACATGGATCGATCTTGGATCATGTGCCCACGCCCCCCAAGGGTACTTTTGGACTCATTGGGCTATAAATACCCTCCAATTGGCCATCCAACCCAAAAGAACTTTTCAGAGCCTTCCAGAAATCCGTTTGGCGGCAAGAAGTGTTCTCCTCCCGTTCATGCTCTCTTGGTGCTTCCTCAAGCCAATTCTCATCTGTCCAAGCATGAGAAGTGGAGTTTGATCATTGAAGATGCAATTGGATCACTTCAAGGGAGCAGATCAAGTAGAGGCAGTCAATTGAGAAGACTTCAAGCAAGATCCCAAAGCTCAAGTTGCAGAGCATCGGTCACGGACTTCAAGAGATCAAGCTTCTTCACAATTCAGCCCTCTACAAGGGAGTACATCTGAAGAACAAGGATCATTCAAACAATTCCTTTTTTTTCCTTAGTTCTTCTGAGTCATTCTTCAGATTGTGCATGAGTTGTTGCATCAGTCTCTTTGAATGAACTTTTTATAGATCAGATCATTGCTAGAGGATCTGGATCTTGTTGTTTTTGTTGTAGCAAGTTGGTTGTGAGCCTTTGTGCTCAGTGTGTTGAGTCGTCGCACTCAAGTTGTGGTTGAGCAGTTGTGCTCAGGTTTCTAGAGTAGTCTTGCTCTAGAGGTTGTGTGTGAGTTGTTGAACTCAGTGTGTGGAGTTGTCAAGCTCCAGTGTGTGGTGTATTCAAGTTGAATAGTGGAGCCTCACTGTGTGAGGGGTGGATGTAGGAATCACATGGTGTGATTTCCGAACCACCTAAAAATCTCTGTGCAGTGGTTTGTTATGTGATCTAACTTCACTTTGTGCTAGATGTATGCATAGGATTTTCACTCTCTTCTAATTAACTTAATCACTCACTCAAATCACTTTATTCACACACTCTCTCATCAGATTGTGTATTTCATTTCTATGTTGTCTCTGATTCAAAGCAATTTTTAAATTGGCTAAGCTTCCACAGTATTTGGCCTAGATCTATTGAACCCCCCACCTTCTAGATCTGGTCCATCCCTTTTTCGATCCTACAACCACGTCGCGGCCAGGCGCTGGTGCGACCCTGAGGATGGGGCCAAAGGGCCCAAGGGGGCTGGGTATTAGATCCCACCAACCTTAAGACATTTCGTCCTCGAAATAAAAATAACTCAGTCTCAAACCAGAAAGCAGTACGAGGAGAAGATAACATACCAATCAATCAAACAAATAGGGAAACTGCTCCAACATCTCATCCTCGTGCTCCCAGGTGGCCTCGCCACCTACACGGTTCTGCCAAACGACCTCACCAGAGGAATCTGCTTCCGACGCAACTGCTGAACTCTGCGGTCGACAACTCTGACCGGGTACTCTGGCACTGACAAGTCTGACGCTACCTCCAACTGTGAGTAGTAAAACACGTGCGAAGGATCTGCGACGTACATCCTGAGCTGTGAAACGTGAAACACACTGTGCACACCTGCTAGCTCTGTCGGAAGACTCAACTTATAAGCCACCTCGCTGACCCTCTCGGTGATAGGGAAAGGCCCGACGTACCTCGGACTAACCTTTCCCTTTCTGCCAAACCTCATGACACCCTTGGTCGGCAGGACCTGCAAGAAAACAAGGTCACCAACACTGAACTATAACGGTCTCCTGTGGACGTCTGCGTAACTCTTCTGTCTGCATTGTGCTGCCCGAAGCTTCTACCTGATCAGACTGACTGTGTCTGCACACTGCTGCACTAACTCTGGCCCCAAATGCTGCCTCTCACCAAACTCGAACCAGTGAAGTGGAGTCCTATACGAGCGACCATACAAGGCCTCGTATGGTGCCATTCCGATGCTCGAGTGATAACTGTTGTTATACGTGAACACTACCATCGGAAGGTGCGACTCCCAAGTGCCGCTCTAGTCTAAACAGCACGCTCTCAGCATGTCCTCTAGTGTCTAAATGGTCGCCGCTCTGACTGTCCATCTGTCTGAGGGTGGTACACTGTGCTGAACCTCAACTCTGTACCCAGTGCTCTCTGAAGACTGCGTGAAAACTCTGACGTGAACCTCGGATCTCTATCAGAGACGACTGAAACTGGGATCCTGTGCAACAAAACAACTCTGTCCACGTACAGCTTGGCTAACCCGTCCACTGACCACGACATTCTGATTGGAAGAAAGTGCACTGCCTTGGTCAAATGATCCACGATTACCCAGATACCATCGTGCCTCTGCAGGGTGCGGGGCAAACCAACCACAAAGTCCATGCTGATGTCGACCCACTTCCACTCGGGAATGGGCAACGGCTGCAGCTCACCACCAGGACGCTGATGCTCGGCCTTCACCTGTTGACAGGTAAGGCACCTAGCAACAAACTCTACCACGCCCCTCTTCATCCCTCGCCACCAGAAGGACCTCCTCAAATAATGGTACATCTTGGTGGAGCCAGGATGAACAGCATACCTCGATCTGTGAGCCTCTGACAAAACTGCTTGGCGCGCCTCTTCAGGAACGTACAAGCGGCTTCTGAATCTAACCTCGCTGTCCTCGCTGAGCTCAACATCTGGCATTTGCAAAATGTCTGCCAATTGTGAGTCTGCATTTTGTGCCTGCATCACCTACCTGAACACTGATGACCGAACTGAGAAACTGCTCTCCATTGCACGGTCTCTGGTCCTCGACGGAACGAACACTCCCTGGGACACCTCCTCGAATAGCCTCCACTCTCTAACCATCAGTGAACTCAAGCGCACGCGCCTACTCAAAGCATCGGCTACGACGTTAGCGCTTCTTGGGTGATAGGAGAGGGTTAGGTCATAGTCCTTCAAATACTCCATCCATCGGCGCTACCTCAAGTTCAGATCCCTCTGGGTGAAAATATACTGCATGTTCTGGTGATCGGTGAAGATCTGAAAAGCCTCGCCATACAGGTAGTGCCTCCACAACTTGAGAGTGAACACCACTGCTGCCAGCTCCAAGTCGTGGGTGGGGTAGTTCTCCTCATGCTTCTTGAGCTGCCGAGAAGTATAGGCAACGACCCCACCGTGCTGCATCAGCACGGCACCAAAACCTGACCTCAACCCATCGGTATAGACCACAAAACCACCGCTGCCTGACGGCAAGACTAACACTGGCACTGAAGTCAACCTCGCCTTCAGCTCTCGAAAACTCTACTCATAGTCCTCTGACCAAACATACCTGACGTCCTGCCTAGACAACCTGGTCAACGGCACTGCTAACTTGGCAAAATCCTGAATGAACCTCCGATAGTAACGGCCAAACCCAGAAAACTGCGGACCTCTAACACCGATGTGGGCTGCTCCCACGAGAACACGGCCTCCACCTTGGCAGGGTCCACTGCCACACCAAAACCTGAGATCATGTGCCCGAGAAAGTGGCTGCTTCCCTCAGCCAAAATTCGCACTTGTCGAACTTGGCATAAAGGTGGTGACTCCGCAGGGTCTCCAGCACGATCCTCAGGTGGGCTCGTGTGCTCCTCCTCAGAAGCCAAGTAGACTAAACTATCATCAACAAAAACAACCACAAAAATGATCTATGTAATCACTGAACACCCTATGCATCAGATCCATGAATGCTGCGGGTGCGTTCGTCAGCCCAAATGGCATCACGACGAACTCAAAGTGACCGTACCTGGAACGGAAAGCCGTCCAACCGACATCTGACTCTCTGATCCGCATCTGATAGTACCTGGATCTCAAGTCAATCTTCGAGAAAACTTTGGCCGACTGCAACTGATCAAACAAATCATCAATCCTCGGCATCAGGTACCTGTTCTTCATAGTAACCTGGTTCAACTGCCGATAATCGGTGCACAAACGAAGACTGCCATCCTTCTTTCTCACAAACAAAACAGGCGCGCCCCACGGCGAAATACTCGGGCGAATGAAGCCCATCTCAAGAAGCTCCTGCAGCTGGCGCTTCAACTCACGCAGCTCCGCCGGGGCCATCCGCTACGGTGCCTTGGACAAAGGCATCGTACCGGGCAAAAGCTCAATGGAGAACTCTACCTCCCGCTCAGGCGGCAAACCAGGTAAATCCTCTGGGAAGACGTCGGACAACTCAGAAACAACCGGCACGTCAAAAACTGAAGATCTGCTAGGCTCCAAAGAACAAACCGAAGCATGGTACGCCACACAGCCATCGCGGATCAAACAATGAGCTCTACACAAAGAAATAAATGGCCGACGGTAGACCGGATACCTCGGAAGCAGAGGACGGGCTCTCCAGGTACCCTAAACCAAATGGTCTTCCGCTGGCAATAACCATGGCTGAGTGAGCCTCCGACCAATTCATGCCTAGGATGACGTCAAAGTCGCAAAGCTGCAGTGCATACAACCTGGCCGGCAACTGGTGCCCCTCAACCTCGACTGCCACACCCTCCAGGTAACCAAAGGAATGTATATATTCACCAGACGGGAGATCTACCATCACGTCACACTACCTCTCAGGAGCGTGACAAGCAAGGGACTCAGAGAATTCCTCGGAGGCAAAACACAAAGAAGCACTGGGGTCAACCAAAACATGAGCAGTTCTTTTTTTTTTAATTATTCTTTATGGAAGTGTTTTGAAAGAGAAAGCACGTTCACAAATTGGTGATCACAGTGGGACTTCTTTTTATTTTAGTTGTGGTTATCTCTCCTTCGGCACCCACGTTTGCCCCTCCTTTTGACACCAACATGTGTCCCTCTCCTCGTACCGCACGCAGTACCATTCCCCTTCACTCGTACCCTACGTGGTACTCCTTTGAGATCCCCCACCATTACCAAGTTGTGTCAGTGTTTATTTTTCTCTCTTCCAAAAAGTTTAATTAAAAAAACAAATCATCATCCTGATCCCCTCCCCATTTACTTACTTTTATATAAGGAAAGCATCCCCATTTGACTCTTAATCTTTCTGATTGATTGGCTAATAACATGCTTGTTTGATTTCCTGCTTTCATATAACTCTCGATTGCCCTTTTAATCACAATGTGTTCAAAATCGCATTTCTGGTTGTTGTGTGATGGTTTACCTCGTCGCGATTTGTGACAGAAACTGGAGGGAGTTGTCGTGTCTCTTACAGCTTCTGTGAGCTATCAGATACGCGATCAACTGAACGATCGCGATTTAGCTTGAAGCGTGGCTACTGAACTCGTCGTGTTTCTATCTGTTCACATAGAGCAGGGGTTTCTATCCTTTTTGCATTGATACCTGCATTACAGGGCATTTCATCGGCTGAGGGACCTCCTTCCCTCCTTACACTAGGACCCAAACACCTCTCTCTGTTAGGGTATCTCTCCATTGGGCATTCTGTCTCGTTGGACTAGAGAATCCTCATCGGGACCTCTGTAAGTCTCCGTACCCCGTGGATTCCCTCATGGTGGACCGAGCAGATTGTACCATCCTCGAGACCTGAGCTAGAATATCCCATCATTGAGAGAGTGTGCTTAATGAAAACTGGAGTTCTCTTCATACCCATTTAGGTTCTTACCTACATTGGAGTGAAATATTTCAATAAAATCCACCTTGAATCATATTGATAATTGAATTGGACGTAAGCATCCTGACATGTTTGATTAAAAGCTATAACTTTTTGTCTCAAACTTGTTTGAGTAGTTGACTGTTAGTAAACTTTTATGCTTAATTCCATGTTTCTTCGTTCAGGAAAATCCCTTGGAATGGCCGAATACGAAGATATGGGTTATCAAGAGGATGTATATGATGACGTGTATGACTCCACCGCACCACTTTCACAACTCCCTAATGAACCTCACATTGATCAATCCAATTTGCAAGTCTGTGCGGTAGATTCACATTCTCCCCACCATTCCTCGAGGCATGTCATTGCAAATGTCACAACCTCTTTTGATCTATCCTAGCTAGTGGACCTTCTCCAAAATCTCCAACCCTCCCAACTCTAGGAGGTCCAAACTACTTAGAAGGGGAAATCCATTCCCGAGCCCATTCACTCTTTTCACCCCAACACAAGTGCATTTCATGTTGAACCCACTCACGACCCGAGCTTGGCTGGATAAGGGAAGGCCTCCCTTGCCCCCTCGCGGGCCAATTCAATTACACACTCCCGCCCCTATAGTCCTGTTAGGAGGCCTTCCCTTATGCAGCCAAGCCCGTCTGCTGCGAGGCCCACTTACCCCCTTCGAGCTCCGGCCTACACTTGTGCGCCTGCTGGTGCCCCTCCTCATCACTATTCCACTCAAGTGAGTGTACCTCACCCCCATTCTTTTGGGGTGCCTCCCAAACCATCCTCTGATCAACTAACACAAGCACTTCTACCAAAGGTGAGTCGATTGGAGCAGGATCTAAAGAGGGTGCTTGCACCCAAAGATTCCTTCGAACTCGCCCTTCCTTCTATGCCAATCTTCCACCTCTCTCCCTACGAACTGTCGGTCTACCGCAGCTACAACGGCACCGGTAACCCCTTCGTACATATCAAAGAAATTATGTATGAATCCTCCTTCTTGATGAATCATAGTCGGGCTCTTACTTTTCTATTCTGATGATCTTTAGATGGTCCCACTCTTGAGTAGTTTTATTCTTTGGAACCTCTGACGCTGAGGACTTCAAAACTATACAGAGTAAGTTCTTATAGAGGTACAGAGATCAGGTTGTCCCCTCTTTATCTATTACTGATCTGATGGCTGAGAAAATGAAGGCAGACAAACATTTCGTCCATTATGCTGACAGGTGGAGGGGCACTGGCTGAGAGATTGAGGGATCCACTATCTGAGTTTGAATAGGTGAAGATGATCACTGATAATGCCACACCTCAGTTTAAGCATATCTTGGCCATGAACAAGTTGAATACTGTGGAGGAGCTTTATGAGAGAGCCCATTACATTCAAACACAATTGAAGGACTCTCCCATCATGGCCATGTTTGAGACAAAGGCAAGAACAGTGAAGAAATGAAATGGAAATCACACAACTGGTGGTCCTAAAATTGAAGGGGTTATACAGCATGAGTAGTTGAGTGCTATGGGCAATCCAAACACCTCCTCCTACTGCCCAAACCCAAACCCCAGGTCTCAACAACCCCAACCGCAAGAACCAATATTTAGCCAAGCAACCCTCCGATGTTTAGGACCCCAACCCAACAGACTCAACAGCCACAATAGCCCCCACCTCAATACCGCCAAGCTCCACCACCTCCTCAATACCGTACAGCTCCACAGCCTCAGTACCATCAGCCTCCTCCTCCCCAATACCAACAACAACCAACACCTCCCCAACACCCTCAACAGTACAACCAGTACCTCCCCTAGGCACTTATGATCATCCACAGCCTAGATGCCCCTAGCCCAAGAAGAGCCCAATATCCTCCATCGCCGGAGACCCTACCCGACATCTTTAACGCTCTTATGGCCGCCAATGCGCTCACTTTGCCAGGGAATGACTACAATGGCCTCCCAATGTTGATGCATTGAGCTATTGCGCATTCCATAGGGGACCGAGCCACACCTTGGAGGCCTGTTTTCATTTCAAAGACTATATTTATGACTTGAATGATAAAGGGGGAATTGATTGGGAAGAGATGAGAAAGTACATTGGGGAGATGAAGGCCAGGAGGCCACCCAAGCAGAATATGCAGCAGCAGCAGCTACAACAATAGCAGCAGCAGCCCCACCCCCTCTACAGCAACCCCAGGCACGTATGTAGTAGCCCAATACGGGCATCGTACAAACCCACTCCTAGAGTACAAGGCTCTGAATCAACAAGTTAACGCCCTCAGGACATCCTCTCATGATGAAAGAACGTCCGGCAGGTAGACGGAAGCATCCTCCTCCTCTACCTCCCAATCCTACTTCATACAACCTCCTTTCATCCATACACCCACTACTGTCCTTTCTCCGCACCCCCACAACCCATGCGCAATGCCAACCACCAACTAACCAACCACTCATTCTCCAATCTCCTGCAACCTCCATGACATCGCCTCCAAACTCTCAAGCTCACTTTCTACACAACACTCCTCCCCTACCACCACATCCCAACCGCTCACTCATACGCCAACCTCCTACTACCACTACCTCTCAACCATCATCGTCGAATCCCCCTCTTCTCCGTACACCACCAACTACTCCAATCAATATCCCTAACTCCCGAGCTCCCTTCTTACACACCACCACCACACCCACTCCCATACTAACTACGCCCCCTGCACCAGTCCCTAGTGAGGTAGGTATTCAACTGCCGCACCAAATATTCAACAACCAACACCCCACCACCCATCCATCTTCCACTCTGCCAGACGTGACACATATAGCAGGGGATAATAAACAATGGTGCTCCGGAGTGGGCATATTTTTAATAGGATCTTTCCCCAACAGCAAGAGTAGACCCCCTAGCAGTAACAATAAGAAGAGGAAGCCCAGCAAGAAGAGTCCATCCCTGGGATTCAATATGATCTACTCAAGCACTTAGACAAAACACCGACCAGAATTTCCATTTTAGAACTGATTAAGAGGTGACCTGTTCATCAAGAAGCCCTCATGCACTATTTGCAAAAGGTTACGGTAAATTAAGATCTACCGGTAAATCAGATAGGTGCAGTCCTAACCCCCACGAGTCAACATCCGGCCATCGAGTTCCACGAAGATGAGCTAGAACCTATGGAATCTCAACGATATGCACTATGCCTGACCGTGAAGATCAGTGGAATCCATGTGTCCCAATGCTTAGTGGACACCGGAGCTTCAATCAATGTCGTGTCTCTAGACACGTTAAACTTTTGCAGGGTCACATTGCAGTCAGTTCGACCCTCCTCTATCACTGTCACGGCCTACGACAACACTAGTAGGCTGCCAAAAAGAGTGGTCACTTTGAAGGTAGGGCTGGGCCCCGTCCATTACTGAGATTGACTTCCACATTCTAGATATGTACCCGAGGTTCCGCATGATACTGGGCAAGCGATTCATCTAGGCACTGAGAGTCGTCACCTCCACCATACATGAGTGTCTCAAATTCCCATACAAGGGTGGATCATCAAAGTTGCTAGAAAAATTACAGTTTTGGAAGTGGATGCCATGACTGATAATTCAGTCCCTTCTATATGGCCAAGCAATCAGCCGCTTGTGTCGGTGTTAGACATGTACGACATGCAACAAAGCCAAGTGCATTCACCATCAGTTAGTGCAGCGAAGGGGAGCAACATCGTAACTGAAGAAAGCTGGCATATTCTGCTGAAAATGGGGTACCAGCTAGGCAAAGGGCTGGGGGTATATCTATAGGGAAGAACCGAGGCTGTGAAAGATAGCAAGTCAAGACCCAAGGAAGGACTGGGATACAAGCCAGGTAGGGCAGATTACAAACAGGAACAACCAATCACTTGGTCCCTGTACCAACATTTCAAGAAGGGGCCGTTGTAGCCAGGGGATGAACAAACCTTTGCCATCACTTCTTATCCTTCATGCCATATTTAACCCCTGGACACCTACAAAGCTGTTGAAAATCTCAGGCCCTAGAAACAAAGGAAAAGGGGCGGTCTTGAATCAGAATGGTATTGGTGGTTCGACATGAGCGACATTGCAATTTCCCTGAGTCAACTCTTCACGCCAACGAATACCGAGAAGTTGGTAGCAACTACAAGCAAGTGGCAGCTGATAGATGAATGGATAGATGAAGCTAAGCTGAGCATCCCTTCAACAGAAGCTTCCATTACAACCAGGCTCGGGGCGTGCCTCTCCTCTCTGGGCATCGTGCCTCTCTCCTCCAGGCCACCACGTGGCCCTTCTTTATTTCTCTAAGCATTCCTCGGCCACCAACGCCCCACCTTACAATCTCCCTTCACTCCTCCGAGAAAATTCTCACTCTCCAACCCCCTCTCTCCCATAATCTCCCTCCACTTTAGCATACACTCATTTCCCAACTCTCCAGATTGGCGATCTCACCTCGCCCTCTCTTTATGATCAATAAATACCATAAAAATTCGAACAATTTTGAAAATGACATAAAAAAATTGCCAATTTCCAATTGGCTGATTCGATCGTCTCTATCGACGAGACTTCCTACCTCTCCACCGAGTGTGCCCCAACCTACGGGCCACTGCTCCCAAGTCCGATGACCGACCTCCTCTTTCCCTCGACCCAGGGACTCCCACGTCCCACCATGCAGGAACATCTTTTACTACTTTCACTACTTCTCCATCTTCCTCCACGCAGGGATCTTCTTTTACTGCTTTTCCTACTTCTTCACACCCTGCTGTAGATTCAAATAGTTGTAGTGAGAGTATAGGTCAATTTAGTGATAATCCGAGGGTAGTATCCAAGAAAAAGTCAAAGAGTAAGAGGGTTCCACACCGCTTCATAGCTGATTTAGCTCGTAGGTGCAAGGCAAGCTTAGCAATTCTGAAGTTTATTGAAGAGCCTTTGCAATTGCCAAATTTAGAATATGAGCAGTCACTGTGCTTCATTGAAGATGAGTTCGGAGTCTACGAAATCATTGTTGACAATGACCCAATAGAGGATGGTGATGAAGAATTTGAGGATGAGGCTGACGCATTCGCAAGTGGAGTCAGAAGATTCGATGAAGTGTTAGCTGCTGTAGAAGAAACTACCAAAGAAATCAATCTGGGAACTGAGGAAAACCCTTGGACCGTACTCATAAGTGTTGAGCAACTTTTCCTATCTCCTTGATTACCAAAAATTTATCATAATATTTTTGCTATGACAAAACCTTTTAATATCTTCACCTTTATCATTTATGAAAATAAAAACTCTTATTTATAGAAACATACCATCTGTTACAGACTATGCCTACATAGAACCCAAGTATCTTCACAACGAAAATTTTCTAAGTCCACAGCGTACACTGTATATCACACTAACTCCGACTCCTGACTCCGACTCTTGTTAAGTCGAAGTATGCTTCGATTGATGAACAATCTAGTAACACTCCGACTCCTAAGAAGTCGAAGTCTGGCAGCACTCTGACTCCTAAGAAGTCGAAGTCTGACAGCACTCCAACTCTTAAGAGGTCGAAGTCTAACTATACTCCGACTCCTGAAAAGTCGAAGTCTTTGTACCATTGGTTATCGGTTGAGCCTCACTCCGACTCTTTAAAAGTCGAAGTTGGATGTACTCTGACTTCATCTAAAGTTAAAGTCTGTTATCTATTAGTTGGCACTCCGACATCCTATGAAGTCTAAGTCATTGCTTTTTTTACTCCGAAGTTGAAGTTGTTGTATTCCCTCTGAAGTCGAAGTTTATTATCTATTACAGTTGTATTGCCATTTCGCACTCCGACTTCTTGGAAATTGAAGTGTCTCATATGAACTTCTGTATATCTGTTCTTAGATGTTATTTCAAGCCTCTATCAATAAGTACAAATTAATATACATCAATACATAAGTTTTACATTAAAATATCTTTTACAGGAAGATTGTTTTCTTAATATCTTTTTGCCTTAGTTAAAATTCATTTATCTTTTTGGCGGGAAAATATTTTATTCAATATTAATCATCTGAGAAGTATCCTTTTTGAGATCAGTAATATATGAGATATATTTGCTATCTCATTCACTAACAGGAAGATAAGCTAATCTCTGGCTAACGAATTGTCAAGATTAAATGCTTGATAAGTATAAGCTATATGGGCTATCTGTCAAAACCTACCTACTACTGTGAGACATGTCATGACTTTCAGAAAGAAATCATGTGCATCTGTCTATTCATTCTTAAATGTTCTAAACTTCTGTCTGAATTTTTTCATACTTTATATCCTTTATCTCGCCTACCTCCGAAGGTATGTATGAAGGCATATGCTTTTGTCTTGTCCTTTCAGGTTTGCAGAACATTTAATGAAGCATGCCTAGTCTTCAGCCTTAAGCATGGAACCTGCAGAATAATTATGAAAGTGTCTTTCAAGCATGAAGCTATAAATATAGCCTAAAGATGTTGGGACTCATGGAGCTGAAGATTTGATGGACAAACTAAAGAAGATCAAATTTTTCCTCTCAACGGACATCCTCCAACGGCTAGCTTCCAAAGGCCAAAACTCAAACGGTCAAATTTGAAGTTCATATATATGAAGCCAAAGCTTGAAGTCCAGATAAGAAGAGAAGAGATATAGAGACATATACATAGAAGACATAGAAACTTACACTTCACTCCCATCCGAAAGCTAGAGAAGCCACTCAAATAGAAAGAGAGCCACTCCTCAGTCCTAGACTTCATGCTCTCCTTGGCAATTAGAAGTCTTCTTCGCTGGTGGATTACTGTATTTCAGAATCTTTTCAGTCCACCTCTTTTTAGAAAGAACTTGAGCTCCACTTTCCTTTTGTTTTTCCTACTGAATCTCTGTGTTTGCTCATTGTTGTTGAGCAGACACACAGTTCTTTCATACTTCTGTGTAAGGAAACCCACAGGAGGTCTGTATCCTATAGTTCTTCACATGTAAAAGGAAGATCTACAAATATAGATTGTCTTTGTACCACCTTGGTTATGGGAAGACTTTCTGGGAAGTAAGTGGACTTGTAATTCCTCTTGAGTTTGAGAGAAGGCCAAGTATTTTTTGGTAGTTAGTGAAAACCAAGTTGTTTCTTGGGGACTGAACGTAGGACTTCCTTATGGGAAGAGCCGAACCAGAATAAAATTCTTGAGCATTCCTATATGATTGATTCTGCTAAGTTTTTTACTTGTTTCACACACATCGCTCTAAGAACTAGCAATGTTGTTTAGTGTTGTTTGTCTTTTAGATAAATTTTAAAGCGCAAGAAGTCCTATTCACCCCCCCTAGGACAACTATAGTGCCATCTCGATCCAACAATAAGAAGTAAATTATCACTAGCTAAAGAGGAGGCTATTATCGAGGTTCTCAAAGAGTATAAGGACACGATCACTTGGAGCTATGAAGATTTTCTAGGAATGGACACCGTGCTTGTTGAACATCACCATACTCTTAAGTCAGGGTTCGTCTCCATTAAGCAGTGGTTGAGACGTTTCCACCCTTACATGGCTTTGAAAATGAAAGATGAGGTCGAGAAGCTCCACAAAGCCAAATTCATTAGAGTCGTACTTTATCTGAATTGGGTGGCAAATATTGTCCCAGTCATGGAAAAGGACGGAATAGTCAAAATTTGCATTGACTTTCGGGACCTTACCACGCGTGTTCTAAGATGATTTCCCTTTGCCTCATCTTGATGTGCTCATAAATAATACGGCTGGGTACGAACCTCTCCTTCATAGATGGCTTCTCAGCGTATAACCAAATAAAGTTGGCTGAGGAAGACCAGAAGAAGACGTCGTTCACTACAACTTGGGTCACATATTGCTATGTGGTCATGCCAATTGGACTTAAGAATGCTGGAGCTACTTACCAAAGAGAGATGATGGCCATCTTTCATGACATGATTCACATTTATATTGAGGTGTATGTCGACGACCTGATAATAAAGTCTAGAGCATTGGCTGAGCATCCTGGGGTTCTAACTAAGGATCTGCAAAGATTAGGAGAGTACCAATTGAAAATGAACCCCAAGAAGTGTGTATTTGGTGTGTCATCGAGTAAACTCCTAGGGTTCATTGTGAGTAAGAGGGGTAATGAGATTGATCCCAATAAGGCGAAGGCGATAAGGGAGATGCCTCCTCCCATAATTTGAAGGAAGTTCAAGGATTATCGAGAGGTTGCAATTTATTCGCCGGTTTATCTCCCACACTCACAGATGTGTAGACCCTTCTACGACCTCACCAAGCCGGAGTCAAATTACATTTGGATGAGAAGTGTCAGGCTGCCATTGATGGATTAAAGGAGTATTTGGCTAATCCTCCTATCTTGAGGCCTCTAACTGCAGGCAAACCTCTAATTCTATATGTATCTGTCCTGGAAGATTTTGTAGGAGTTGTTCTTGCACAAGTGAATGAAGAAGGGAAGGAGAGGACAGCATACTACCTATCTAAACTTCTTAACCCCTGCGAGTAAAGGTACCAGCAATGGCGAAGACATGTGCCACGCTCGTTTATGTAGTGCAGAAACTAAAGCACTACTTTCATGCTCATGAAGTCCATCTTATCTCCCGCTTGAATCCTATCAAGTTCCTCCTTGAAGAATCTGTCCTCACTGATAGGCTAGCACATTGGCAAAGTTTCCTATCTCAGTTCGACATCACCCATTCAGTAGAAATCAATCAAAGGTTATGCTATAGTTGAGCATCTCACTGATCACCCTATCCCC
Source organism: Colocasia esculenta (assembly GCA_014218235.1). NCBI lineage: Eukaryota > Viridiplantae > Streptophyta > Magnoliopsida > Alismatales > Araceae > Colocasia > Colocasia esculenta. Next base: position 93,993,843 of record CM024763.1, on the reverse strand, counting down.
CAGTTTGATCCTGTCCGTTCGGAGTTTTCAGATGAAGAATTGACGTCCCTTAGCCAAACTGATCCTATGTGGACATTATATTCGATGGAGATTTGAATTCTAATGGGAAGGGTATCGGGATTGCTGTACTATCACCTGAAGGGGTCACCATTCCATAGGCTTTTCAGCTAACATTCCATATCATCAACAATATATGTAAGCCCTTGAATTTTCTCTCTTATATAGGTGTTTCATTGTGTGAGGAAATTGTGTTTGTGTGTGTAAATGTAAAAATATTATTTGAGGTATTGTTATAGATATATGTATATATAATTGTATTGTGCATATAATCTATTTACATTGCATGAATAGTATTATGTAATATAGGTATTATAAATTATATATATATGTCTTGTGTGTATGTGTATATATATATATATATACATATATATATATATATATATATGGTTTCTATAGTTTTAGGTTCTGTGCAGACGACCTGTTGGCGTCAACATGAGTTGACGTTAATGGTGAGTCAGCGGCCACATCGATGGACGCCAACTCCATATTGGCGGCCATGATTGTTAACGTTAGTCTCTCAGATCTGTTGCGACTTCAGATCCGAACGCCTCCGAAAAGTCGCCCGTGGTTTAGAAAACTGTTCCCCAACGGTAACCTAGCCTACCCTAATCGTGTCTTCGACCCTAACTCTATAAAAGACCAAGTTTGGGCACTGTTGAATCCTTTTGGCTCATTTTCCAAAACCGTACTTTCATTGCGAAACCTGGACTTTGGACCTGTGGATCTGGCGATTGGAGGCATCATCCGGCATTCTTCTTCGATTGGGAGGAAGTCTGGACATTGAGGATCGTCTTCCCAACCCCGGTGTACCTTAAGACCATCTCAACTCGGATTTGAAGGATTTCGGGGACTCTTTGGCTCAGGCCGAGGAGGGCTTCTCCAACTTCATTCATTGTTTGTAGATTTGTTTGAAGGCAAGTAAACCGTCCACATCATCCATACATATGTCTAGTAGGTCCAAGGATATTTTTTAGATTTTTATTCGAGTCCTAGAACCCCCCTTCAATCGATCTTTTGCGTTTAGTCTATGTTTTGCACAGATAGGAACTTAACGGCATGATCTCTTGCCGTTAAGATCCTAAGCTGGCGGCGCATGATATTGACGTTAATCTTATAAACGGCCACACCGTTTGTAAGGCCCTCGAATTTCCGCCGCATTATTTGTATTTGTGTATTTGTGCTTGTGTATGTATGTACATATTTACGTACGTATTGATTAGTACAAGTACGTGTGCATGTGTTTATATTAAACATAAATAATGTATGTATTGCATGGTGATAGTATGGATATAATACCATATACAATTGCATGTATATACGCATAGTATGCATGGTTTCTGCATGTTTTAGATTTCTGGCCAAAGGCCACCTTGGCGTCACACAGGCCGTTTAGGTGGTGTCAGCGTCCGACATGGACGCTGACACTATCCTGGCGTCCAGCGATATGGACGCCAATCTCTCTGGCCTGCATGCGCAGCAGAGCTGCAAACTTCTGAAACAAGAAAGCCAACCATTGGGGGACTGACCCAACGGCTCTGAAGGTTGTCAAGTCACCTGGTGAGTGGAGAGAGACTCTCTTTATGTAACCCAAATGGCCTCTCCACTCCTCTCTTCACCTGCAAGAGGGGAAAAAGAGAGAAGAAAAACCCTAGGATAAACTGAGAGAAAAACCCACTTTGAACCAAGAATCCATCAACCTGAAGATTTCTCCGGAGATCTGCTGCTTCAAGGAGGTTGCTGGATCGACGAGGAAGGCTTCCCCGACATCCCCCTGCTGTGGAGATCATCCAGGAGCTCGGAGGAAGGATCTAGGAGGGAGTTCTGCACTTTCTTGGGACTGCCCAAGGAGGGCTTCACCAACACCCTAGACCCTTTGGAGGAATTTTTAAAAGGCAAGTGACCTAACCATGATGTTCCCGTATGAGTCTAGGTCAGTTTTACAATTTTTGTACATTTTCCCTCGAGTCCTAGACCCTCACATTCACCCAATCTTGAGAGGTCGGGTCTGTGTTTCTGCACAGACCTGCATCGACGGCAAGGTCAATGGACGCCCATATCATGCTTGGCGTCCATCGACCATGCCGCTGACCCTGAGTCAGCGGCCAGAGACCGCCGCCAAGTTCCTCTAGACAGAACAGTGAACTGTTCTGCCCTTCCTATACTCTAATTTCGGTATGATTTCCGTGATGAGGATATATGGTAATCCAATACACTATGTATATTGTCAATTGAGGTGTGTGGACGAATGTGATGTGTGATGGTGAATGTAGGAAGTTTATTCCTTAAACTTGTAAGCATGACGTGTTGATGATCTTGCCAAATTTATGTTTCATGAGTAGGAATGGTCTGAATGCCTTAGTTTTGTCAGAGCATGAAGATCAGTGGATCAGTATATGTATTTTTCAATTTTGATAATTGTCCAGCTTGCATGAGTACAAATAAATTCGGTTCGGTAAATAGAAAGACATGCAAAAATGATTTGTGGTGATCGATCTACAATTGTATGATTTAGGGTAAATTCTGAAATCTCAAATCATGTATATGTTAGTAATCTCTGTTTAAAACAGTAAGTGGTTAAATTGCATGATGTGTTAAACCCCTTGTTAACTAAATTGTGAATGACATGCTAAATAGGTGTTTTTATTACTGTAAATCCCATGTAGCTCAGAAAAATCTGAACATTTGAGTGTATGACCTTGAACCCGAAATTAGCATGTGGTTAAAATTTCAGGTCATTTGGACCAGTATATAAGAAGTTATGTATTTTTCATGTGAAAGGCAATAATCTATGTATGTTTCGTAATGTGATTAGATATTGCTTAAACTTAACTTAACTTGAATGGTGAAATTTCTTTATGTTAAGCTCCTGAAATCTGTAGTGCCATGTTAGGAAAAACAGAGATGTGCATGTGAGGGAGAAAGTGAATGAGATGAAAAGTGCTATGTGTAAAACCATGTAAATCGGTTAAAGTGTGTAAAGTGTAACTGTGCCAATGTGACATTGCTTCCGTAGAGGGAAGTGGAGCTGTATCAGGGAAAGTCCCCCTGAGAAAGTTCAATTGTAAGTGACCCTAAGGCATTAGGGGGAAATCCTGGAGTGGACAAGTACCACTGGTTAGGGTGGAGACTTGTTCTCCCCGGTCTGCGTAGTCCAAGAGTCGCCATTGAATTGCCTAGATGGCGTCTATGTGTAATGTGATGTGTATATGTCCTTCTTTGGTAGTTTGGACTATGTGTCACGGCACCTAAATGTGTAATGCGAATGTGTAATGTGTATGGTTCATGTGTAAATGTGTAAGTGAACAATGTAATGTGTATGTGTAAAGTGTAACCATGTGAAAGACTTGTGTAAAGAAAATGTGAATTTATAATGTGAGGATATGATATTGAAATCCATGTGAGACAAATCTGAAACCATGTGAATCAGAAATCTTATGTTGTTATCATCATGTTTGTATGTGCAAAAATGTCTAGAATCCATGTTAGGGATAATTGATGAGCACGGGTACAAAATAACGATTGGTTGTTCACATGATATGTTTTAAGCAACATATAGCTCTCATGTGTAGGTTTTCAGCCATTAAACCATGTGAAAACCAGCAACTTAAAGCATGTGAAAATGTCTATGTATATGCTAAGAACACGTAAAACTCATGCTAGTTATGTTTCCTTTCATATGTGCACAATGTTCATGTTGGTAGCTCTTAGTATTTGTTCCTTAAAGACAATTTCATGAATAAATTGAATAGAGAGCACGTGATAGGTTATGTTTATTCTTAGAAATCTGAAAGCATGATCCACGTATAAATTGTAAAACTTTCATGATAGGTTGAAACTTCTAATGACTAGCATGCTATGTGTTGAAATTTTGAATGTGCATGTAGAAACCACTATGACTTGTACTGTATATTATGAGTAGTGTTGCTTGCTGAGTCTTTGGACTCACTCCTTGCTTCGGCGTACAGGTTGTAGTTGGTGACGTGGCTCCGTTGGAGGAGACAGTGGAGACGGACTCCGAGCGCGGAGATTAGACTTTGGAGTTTCCTTGTGACTTGTGTATTTCATAGTATGTAATTTGAACATTGTATTAGAGTTATCCTGAAAAAGATGTATAATGTGGACATTATGTATTTAAATTTCAGCAATTTCAATTATGTGAACTTTTAGCTTTTAATGTTAAATGCGAATTTCATGTATGTTAAATGTGGATGATGAATAAATGAGACAGTTGTCTTTTACTTCCGCTACTCTGTTCGTAATTCGCGTGTATCTCAGTTGTTTGTATCGTTGGGTGAATGTCCCACTGTGAGGACTCTCGCTATACCGACGTGGGTTGGTATAACCGTACCGGTATAATGAGGGCCGTCACACCCTTGCCGTTGAGTTCTTCAGGCAGAGATAGTGTAGTCTGCTGCCCTATAGACTTATTTTTTTGGATTTTCTGCGCATTGGATATAATGTAAAAGTTATATGCTATGTATTATACTCATGGGATCATGCTGAGCAAATTTTGTGAATTTCTGTGGAATACCTTACTTATCTGAATTTCTGAAATGCAAGTTAAGCAGGTTTTTAAATTGAAATTTTTGTTTATGTGATTCATGTTGAATTTGAAGGCCATAGAATTTCTGTCCAATGTTATAGATGTCAATCATACCATGAAATTTGGGGATTTTCTAGTATCTGTGTAAATAATTAAAATTTTGCACTGTAAAACAGTGAGTATGCATGATAGATTTTAAATCCAAAAATTGTATGATGTCAAATAATTCTTGAAAATTGTGTACAATATCATGACCGTGGGAATAGATTTTTGAACAGAGAAATATGTATGTGGCCCCTGTGTACCATGTTTAACTGAGTACTTGCAAATAGGCAGAATGCATGTTTTAATTACCATAAATTGTTGATGACTCTGAAAAAAATGTGAAATTTGGTATGCATGATGCACAACCTGTAAACAGTATGTGGTTAAATTTTCATGTAAATCTGAACACAGTGGATACTGATTTCACTAATTCATGATAGAGTGGCCAATTTAAGCATGCTTATGTAAATTGTGATAAATAGATAATTACAGTATGGTTAGGATTAGTTGTAAATGGTGTTTGTTCACTCTGTAATAGTAGTACCATGCTAGGTGATACTACAATGTGTGTATGTGTGAACATGAAATAAGTGTGTTAAACTTGGCATTAAGAGTGTGTTAAAGATTGAGAAAATGTGTAAATGTGCCAATGGGTGACACTTCTACCTTAGAGGGCTATGGAACTACTACCGTAGTAAAGTCCCTACGGGCGTTCATATGTGTGTGAAATCCCATGGGCATTGGGATAAAATCCTGGAGGCAGACAAGTACCGTTGGTTAGGGTGGAGAGTGCTTCTCCCGTTCTGCGCAGTAACTAAGATTTATCACTGTAATGCCTAGGTGATCATGTATGTGTGATGTGATCAGTGTGTGTCCTTCTAAGAGGTGGTTCGGACTATGTGTCACGACACATAATGATACAATGTGAATTGTGTTTATGTGAAAAGTGCATGTAAAATTGTGTAAATGAGTAAGTAAGCATATGGATATGTGAATTATTGTGTTAACATGTGAAACTGTAATTACGTTTATAAATGCGCTAAAATTTTGTCAAAACAGCAAGCTTATTATGTTTATAAAAGTGATATGCATGTGGAAAAGTACATAGATCGATGTTAGGAACATTTTTCTTGTATGTGTAAAACTCCATGTTTAATGCCATTATATACAACATGAATTGAATCTAGATAGTATGTTAGAAATTGTGTAGAAAACATGTGATAGGTTTATTATTGTGATATGAATATAAACATGTGCTATGTGTTATGAAATTGAAAGAAGTATCATGTTAGTTTTCTTAAAGATTGTTATGTCCACATACATGTACTGGATAGCGCCAAAGTGGGTGAGAAGAGAGGTGTGGTCGGATTGCTCTGGAATCTTTGCCTCCCCTTGGTTGTCTTCGCCGCTGGCCGCCGGCCCTAGTGGCTGGCGGGGTCGTGCATGGCGGATGAGATGGAGAAGGTTGCTGACGGATCCGTGCCAGCGGGGCGGATGTTCCTTCCAGGAAGCTTCCTACGCACAGATTTCGCTGCTTCGAAGCCGCCCCCGGTTATTCCGATCGGGGTGAGTCTCCCTCCTTCACTGATTCAGGTGAACCTGCAGTCTTCTTCTCCACGGAGGAAGTTGGTAAATCTCTGGAACCTTTCAAGTTGGCCTTGATTGTAAGGTGTTCATATGGACCTGTCCTATTCCTGAGTTTAAATCTTGCATCTCTCAAAGGCTTGACCTCAAGGTGATTTCATAACAAGTATTCTTAACCGTCATCATCTTTTTTGCGGTTTGATCATCAAGAAGACTACCTGAAAGTTGTGCTCAGGCGGAATTTGTACATCAAGGCCTTCTTTATCGTTTTTTTAAGTGGGATCCATGTTTGACTTCAATGCTGACCCTACAGTTCTTCCATCTGGATTGGCTTCCCTATGCTTCCTGTCAACTATTATTCTGATGATTTCTTGAGATCCATAGCGGGTATCTGGGTTCGGTCCTACGTGTTTTTTGAGCCGACTAAGGCTCTTACGAGGACGAACGAGGCCTTTGTCTGTGTGGAGTTGGATATTCTTAAACCCAGGCCGGAGAGAATCGGATTGGTTGTGGTGCAGATGGTTTTTGGCAAAAATCAGTATTATAAAGTGCCGGATGTTTGTTCTTTCTGTCATAAGCTTGGTCATGTTATTTCTCTTGTCAAAAGAAACAGAAGCAGACCTCACATGTATCGTCTAACCCTGCTGAGCGAGAAACAACAGATGGAAGCGGGGAAGGCGTCCTTGCGCCAGAAAGTTGTGCCCCCTGTGGCCCCTGTCATCCTCGAGTGCAACTCGGATGATCCACCAAGACGGGAGACGCCTAGGCAGGACGATGTTCCGGTGTTATCGCCGTTTTAATGGTGGATACGATTCTGGCTTCCGATTTTATTCCTGGTGCTCAACCGCTGGTTACACCAGATGCCCAGCGGAATCTGTTGGAGGTTTCACCACACGAGAGATGCAGGTTAATCAGGTTTCCTCTTCGCTTACGTCGTCCCTGCTGTTGACGTCGTTGCATGGTGTCCATGCAGTTCCCTCGTCGCCTTTGAACGTGGTCCAATCTCAGGCGGCGGGCTGTGGTGTAGTCATGCATGAGGCGGCTGAAACCCTAGAGCCGCCTCTGATCCTGGTGTTGTTCGGGTACATTCAGCAACTTTTCCGAAACCTGCAGAGGAGGATCTGAATCGAATATCTTCTATATCGAACAGGAAACTTATTTATGCCTTCTTCTTCTGTCTCTGCTGTGATCATAACTTTCCAAAAAAAGCAGGTGCTAGGACGCGTTCTCAGGCGCGGATTGGTGGGTGCTACTCTGGTTACGTTTCCTCATGAATTCTCCTATTCTTTATTGGAATGCTAGGGGTATCTCTAATCCTGCCTCTAGGAGTTTGCTTCGAAGGATGGTTAGTAAGTTCCATGTGGATTTAGGTTGTTGTTGCTGAGCCTATGGTTGCCTTCCGTAAGGCCTCCAATTGTGTAGGTCGTTGAAGATGCACAATTTTTGTGGTAATAATGGTGAAAACTCAAAAATCTGGGTTTTTTGGCGGAATTTCAATATGCATCTGCATTCCTCCTCGGATCAGCAAGATACTTTGATTATGGATGATAATAGTTTGATGGTTACTTTTGTCTATGCCAGCTGTGATGTCTTCAGAAGACGTTTTTGTTTGATGATATTATTCAGATTTCGGATTCTTGTCAGGTTCCCTGGGTGGTAGGAGGGGATTTCAACTGTATCTCTCAGTCATCTGAGAAAGTTGGTGGAGGTTTGGTAATATGCAAGCTATGTTTGATTTTAATGCTTTCATTAATGCCTCTTCTTTGTTGGATGCTGGTTTTGTTGGACCACGCTACACTTGGTCTAATAAGAGAACTGGTCAGGCTTCCATTAAGGCTCGACTGGATCGCTTTCTTCTTAATACCAAATTTGAGGATCAGTTCCCTGGCTGTACTGTGCGGCATCTTCCCAGAGGCACTTCAGATCATGCTCCTTTGGTGTTATCTATGGTTCTTAGGTCGAAAACTCCGTCTCGTTTCATTTTTCAAGCGATGTGGACTACTCATGAGACCTTTCATGATGTGGTCCAAAGAGCGTGGAATGATGGTATTTCTTGGCATCCTAACCCCATTACCACCTTGTTTCTGAAACTCAAGTCCGTTAAGCAGGCACTGCGTGAATGGAATATTCAAACCTTTGGCCATGTTGAAAGAAATGTGGATATCTTGGAGGGTGTGGTCAAGGATAAACAGGATATTTTTGATGCTACTCCCTCACCTGCTAACCGAGCTGCTTTGGGTGAGGCGGCTGCCAACCTTAGAAGGGCCATGCGTAGCCTGGATATTACTGGCTGAAAAGCCAGGATGAACTGGTTGGAGAATGGCGATAAGAACACGTCTTTCTATCATAAAGTTGTGCAAGTAAATAGGCGACGGAATCTGATTCAGCGCTTAAGGTGGATGGTGTTTGGTGTGAGGAGCAGGAACAGCTACGTCTGGAAAGCGTCTCGGTATTTGAGGTAATTTTATCTTCTGTTCCTCATAGTGTGGATGAGTCTCTCCTGCAGTATATTCCAGGTCTCATATCGGATGAACAGAATGCTTCTCTTTGTGCTCCACCAACTATGGATGAGGTCAAGCGTGTGGTATGGTCCATGAATGGTAACAGCTCTCCTGGGCCGGATGGTTTTACTGGTGTGTTTTTTTACCACTTGCTGGATATTGTGAGCTGGATGTGTTTGCTGCGGTGGATGGTTTTTTCAAAGGCTAGTCTTTTCCTAGAGGTGTTACCTCCTCCCTTATTGCACTTATTCCGAAATTGCACAACCATACGTTCAGTGATTACAGACCCATAGCCTTTGCAACTTCATTTACAAAATTGTTTCCAGGGTCCTTTGTGACAGGTTGGCTCCTCTTCTCCCAGATATTATCTCAGAGAATAGGTGCCTTGTTAAGGGGCGGCTAATCACTGATATATCGCTCTGTCTAGACAGTTGGTTAGGGATATTGGCCGTAAAGTTCGTGGGGGAATGCGATTTTTAAATTGGACATTCGCAAGGCCTATGACAGTGTTGAGTGGGATTTCTTGTTTGCTGTTCTTAAGAAGTTTGGGTTTTGCTCACGATTCATCTCTTATATTGCATGTTGATTTCAAACTGCTGGTTCTCGGGTCTTGATGAATGGAGTTTCTGTTGGTTTTTTCAATCATCCCGTGGGCTTCGCCAAGGTGATCCTATTGCTCCCTCACTATTCATCATTATGGAAGAAGTCCTTGTAGAGTTATCAAACACCTGGTCTCTATTGGTTATTTCTTGCCTTATGCTGGTCCCCGAGCTGCCCGCCTCCCTCCCACCTCTTATATGCTGATGATACCCTAGTATTCCTTATGGCGGACTGCAGACTGTTAGGCGTTTGGTTCATTTTTTGGATCAATATGCCTCCTCCTCTGGTCAGGTGGTTATTCTGGCAAAAGCTCCTTCAGGTCAGTGATAAAGCTTCTGCTCGGCTTATTCAAAATATTATTAATGCCACGGGCTTCAAGAGGCAAACATGTGCATTATTCTATCTGGGTGTTCCACTTCGACCTGGCCGGGTTTTGGTTGCTGATTACAAGAATCTGGTTGACAAGGTGTCTCATAAGATTGGCAGCTGGAAGTCCAAGTTTCTCTCCCAGGCTGGCAGGGTAACTTTGATTAATTATGTCATATCTTCTATCCCAGTTTATCTCGCAGCTGCCTCCTGTCTTCCTTTATCTGTTATTTCTTTCATTGACAAGCTTACTGCCTCATTTTTTTGGAATGGGACGGATGGCGTGCGGAGGAGACATTGGGTCGCCTGGCACCGCATTCAGCGCCCTAAGGTTGAAGGCGGGTTGGGGTACGAATGTCCGTACTGTTCAGCTTGCACTAACTATTAGCAATTTGGCATATCTCTCATGGCAACTCGATATGGTCCAAGTATGCTAGGATGCGTTTTAAGTCACATGATATTCAGCGGATTGCAGGGATGCCCTCGCACTTTTGCTCTGCTGCTAATGACATTATTTGCGCAAATTCAAGATGGGTTCATGGTACGGGGAATAAGATTGATATTTGGAGGGATGCCTGGCTTTGTTTCTCGCCCCTATTAGATTTCTTCCCAGCTTACTGTCGTCGTTCATGGTTATTTTACTTTGCAGGAGGTTATTCAGGATCCTTCCACATTATGAGACAGGTTATTCCAGGTGAATTTGTGGATAATGTGACCCTTAACTCTGATGAGGACAGATGTTTTTTGGGGGCGGCTAGCTCTAGTGGGGCTTTCACCTCCAGCTCAGCCTATAATCTGGTACGGGACGCTGGGGTCCGACGTCCTGCAATTAGCAAGATTTGGGCATTCTTCTTTTCTCCCCAGGGCGTCGCTGTTTTGTGGAAGATCCTGCATCGAGCCATACCTGTTGACCAGCTAAGTGATGGAATGTGGTATTCCTTTAGCGTCACGCTGTTCTTGCTGTGATTTGCCCAGTCTGAGGATTTAATCATGTTTTTATCCATAGTGATCCGGCTCAGAGACTGTGGCGCTGGTTGTTGCCTTTGCTCAGCAATAATATCCAGTTACATCACAATATCACGTTCCGAACTTGGAGGTCATCCGCCATTCTAACACCAATACGGCGTCTGGTTATTTCTCTATATGTTACATGTTGATGCTATGGGAGTTGTTGGAAAAGTCGATGCTCTGCACGGTTTGATGGGACGCCGTCTAGGGTGCGGGACATGATTAGCAATATCACGCATATATCACCTATGCAATGTCCAGCATTTGTTTTAAGCTGACTCTTCTAGTAGCGACATGCAGGTCTCTGCATATGGTTTCGCTCCTCTTGTCAAGGTAAAAAATATGAAGTTTGTTCGGTGATACCACCTATCCTTCATTTCTGCCTAAGCGTTGATGGGGCTTCTAAGGGGAACCCGGGCGGCGGTGGTGGTGGCTGCATCCGAGATAGTGCTGGTTCCTCTTGTGTCTTTTGCTCACTTTTTATGGAGTTGGTGATAGTTTGTTGCTGAGACCAGGGCGTTATGTGATGGGTTGAGGTTGGCTTCTCACTTGGGGATCACGTTATCGTGATATATTCTGATTCCTTTACTCTTGTTCACTCTTTGAGGCAGCAGTCTTGTGCTTCCTGGCTTTCGTTTAGATGGTGGCGCCATATTCAATATACTTGCGGTGTACGTCAGTTTGCACACTTTCTCATGTCTACAGGGAGGCCAATCAGGTTGCTGATCGATTGGCTAACATGCAGTTGTTGCTATGTGCAGTTCCGTTTTCTGGGGGACAGTTTCCTATCTCCTGCCAGGGGGCAGTGGTTTTGGATAAATCTGGGCTCAGGAGTGTTCGATTGGGTTGATTGGGTCTCTTGGTTTTATTGGCTTGTTTATTTTCGGGGTTGATGCCCTTCGTTTCTTGTACCCAGCACTCTATATTATTAATAAAATTTAGGCCTGGGTCACACACATACATGTACCTGTGAAATTGTTAAAGAGTAAAACGCCATGTGATGTATGTATGCTTAATGTTGGGAAATTACTTGCTGAGTCTTTGGACTCATTCTTGCTTTTGCGTACAGATGTCTCTACTTCATATGAGGAGTTAGTTCGGAGTGACTCGGTGTGAGAATAGGAGATTGCTTGCAGAGATTTGCTTTATTTTATTTCCTTTTCATAGTATGTAATAAAGAGGACTTGTACTACATTGAATTCATGTAAATTAATTAGCTGCAAGTTTGTGGACAATGTACTTTATTTTAAATTTCTCAGTTACAAATAGTTAGTTTCTTTTTGTACTATATAGACTGTGGATAAATGTTGATGTTGGAATAGATATTTATTTCTAGTTCTTTTATTCTGTTGTTATATGTCATATTTATGTACATCTCTACCTAATGATTGTGATGGTAAATGTCCCATTGTGGCAACGCTCTCTATATCGACGTGGGTTGGTATAACCGTATTGGTATAAAGAGGTCGTCAAAGAGATTGGTATCAGAGCATTGTTGAGATAGTACATGAGTATGCATATACCATCATCCTCATTATATGCTAAGTCTCTATAGATTTTCCACATAGTTAAATAAATAATTAGAAATTAGATAGTCTAGTTTTTAATTTGTGATTAAACCATTTTGCAGGTTATGGCTTCACGTGGTAGGCATGGTGTTCCTACTCGTAAGGGTGAGCAGAGCAGAGAAGAGAGAGTTGAGCCTAGGCGTGAGGATCAGGGTGAGCAGTGTTGGATCGAAATGACACTAACAATGTCCTAGAGGGGAGTGAATAGGACTTCTTCCCTTTTAAAATTTGCTTCTAAAATTGCACAACACTAAATAAATTGTTAGAGCTTTGTGTGGTGTGTGTGATTTTAGTGTAAACAAGGCGGAAACAATCACACAATGAATGCACAGGGATTTATCCTGGTTCGGCCCTTCCCACGTGGAAGTCCTACATCCAGTCCTCAAGCCAACCACTTGAGATTTCCACTATCTGCCAATAAATTAGCCTTCTCTCACCCTTGAGAGGAATTACAAACCCACATGCTCCCAAGCAAGTCTTCCCTAAGCAGGTGTACAACAACTGCCTTTTACAAAGGCCTTCCCTACATAGGAGGGGCAGAAACTGACTTCTGCAGGAAATACACAAGAGAACAAAAGAGAGAGCTTGTGTGTTTGCCTCAATACTGAGAACAAACACAGACTTCAGAAGGATTCGAAGGATCGAAAATGAGATATGAATTGTATTTGAACCACAAGAGTGGACTTAGAAAGTAATCAAATACAATTGCCACTCAACACAAGACTTCTTCTAGGAGAGCTTCAGAGAATGGCTTATTAAGAGGAGCAGCTCTCAGACTTTTCTTGTAGAAAGCTTGTGTGGACTTGGAAGAATTCGAATGAAGTTCACAGGAAGGTGTAAAGGCGTGTATGCGCTTCTTGTGTTGTGGTGTTGTTGTTGTATCTTCCTTCTTCAAACTTGAGCTCCTTTTATGCACTTCAGAATATAGTCATTTGAAATGTAGCCGTTGGAGTTGTGGCCGTTTGCAACAAGTCTGTTTGAAGAGATCTCTAGGATCCTTTGGGTCTTGAAGTGTTTGTTATCTAGAAGACTTTCAGTTTTGCTTCTTTCCAAGATCTTCAGAAGGAGGTGCAGTTTTCACAGCTAGAAGATGAGCTCTTTTTCTTTTGGAGTGAACTGCGAGGGAAACATGCTGAAAACGTGCTTCAATAAATGCCTGCACAGAGACAAGAAAAAAGAGAAGAGTATCTCCATACCTTTGAGTAGGTGGATTAGACAAGTACATAGAAGGGTATGGAAACCTCGGATGCAGAAGAAAAAGTAGACAGACAGTTAGGCTAAAAAGGTAAAGCATGGGTCTGTCAGTGGTAGGTGAGTCTTGTCAGATGTCATGCTCCTGAGAATTCATAAATGCAAAGTGTATAATGAATCCAGCAAAATCCGGATCAAAGACATGAAGACCATGAGGCTTAGTTCAGAATATTTCAGAAATAATTTGCACAGGATTTGATGAATATTTTAAGTACAATATGTCTTGTCCTATCAAAGAAATAATAATAAAATAATGACAGGTTGATAACCAATAAGATATTGAAAGTTCATTAAAAGGATGTATGAAAATAAATTGGAGATAAACTTGCATTGGATGTTTAGCCTAAATAGGATCAGAAGAGAGTTTAAGTACAGAGTTAATCAGTGAAGTCGAATCCAAAAGAACATTCATTTCGATTGAGGAGATGAGAGTGATTCGACTTCAGTAAAGAAGTAATAAGGTAATTCGATTTCTAAGAAAACAAGGCAATTCGACTATAATAAGTAAATAGCAATGTAATTCGACTTCTGAGAAGACAAGGCAATTCGACTCGAGTAGTCGAATTACAGAGATTAATTTCTGAAGCATTCGAAGATGACAGTCGAACCAAGAGTTGGATTTTCTAAGGCATTCGATTGTAACAGTTGGAGTCATCAGTCGAATCAGGTATAAAGTTGTGAACATAGAAAATTTTCAAGGTTGTTTGACTTCGATTCTGAAGGAGTCGGATTTGATAGTCGAAGCTAGCAGTCGAATTTAGTAGGACATAGAGAGAGTCTGTGGACTTAGAAAAATTCTGAGATGGAGGAATAGTCCTGAAATGTATCTGTATGATTTTTATGATATGTAATACTATATTTCTTTGTAGAAAGTTTATTTTAAAGAGTTTGTCATAGCAAAAACAATAGATATTTTAATTTAAGAAAATTCTTAAATTCCTTAGGGGTAGTTGCTCAACAAGTAGCAGGCCCCAGCACCCCAGGGTCCTGTGCTTCCCCCACCGCCACCAGTAGACTATGGAGTATTCATGCAGGGTTTAGTGCAGGCCTTGCAGACGCAGGCCCACACCCAGGCTGCACTGCAGGCAGAACTGGAGGCTCAGCAGGCTCAGGTTAGAATGATAGATAGAGTAGTCTGTTTTACTTAATGATATGTTTATTATGTTGTTATGCTATATATGTGTTGCTTATGTTGTTTGTTGTAGCAGCTCAGGTGCCCGTTCCCTAGGCTCAGGACCATGGTGGACCCTCCATCATGGAACGGTTAAAGAGGATGTCGCCACCCTCTTTTAAGGGGGAGAGTGATCCACTGTTAGCTGAGAGATGGTTGAGGGAGATCGAGAAGATTTTTCGAGCTATTAGGTTGTCGATGATGATAGAGTCACTTTGGCCACCTACATGCTACAGGTATGGTGTTTAATTATGCATTTAGTTCTCTGAGGTTAGAGTATTTGGATTAGTCCTTATTGGGTGGTTTTGGTAGGAGCGAGCCGACGTGTGGTGGTCCTCATTACTTCGTACTCGATTCAAGGGCGGTGCAGTAGAGGTGTTTTGGGACGAGTTTGTGAGGCTCTTTCGAGCCAAGTTTGTTCTGGAGCACATCCAGGACAAGATGGAGCAGGAGTTTATCTCTTTGACTCAGTGCTCCATGACCGTACTGGAGTACGAGGCCAGGTTTTCCGAGCTATCGAAACATGCACCCCATATTGTGACTGATGAGCGCAGGAAGGCAAAGAAGTTTGTGATGGGTCTGAGTCCATCAATGAGGACGAGGTTGGTGGCATTTGACCATCGTACCCTCGATGAGGCGCTTAGTGTGGCATGTCGGAAGGGGGAGAAATGGAGCAGTACCTTGAGGAGAAGAAGGCTTTGCAGAAGAGGCCAGCAGCTCTGTTCCAGAGGCAGGAGAGAAAGAAGGCGGCACATCAGTCACCGCAGCATCCCGCAACATCAGGAAGTCGTCAGGTATCTTCTCAGCATTCCCCCAGTGGAAAGAAGGAGTGTCCTCATTGCGGGAGGGCACATGGTGGTACGGAATGTTGGAAGCTAGCAGGGAAGTGCTTGAAGTGCGGGAGCAGCGACATAGGATCAAGGATTGCCCCAGGCTTCAGCTGGGAGTACAGCGTGGAGCGACACCAGCCCTAACAGCGCAAGCGACAGGACGACCAGGGAGACCTCGAGCCTCAGCTCGAGTGTTTGCGTTAGCTCGCGAGGACGCCGAGCAGGTGGAGCATGTCACCGAAGGTACGGTTCTTTTCATGGGTGTGCACGCTCGGGTTTTGTTCGATACGGGTGCTACGCACTCGTTCATTTCAGAGAGTTTTGCTAGGAAGTTATCTTTAGAGTCAGTGTTAGAGTCTGAAGAGTAGAAGTCCCTCTATCTATGCACACAACTGCGGGTACGGTATCGGCTAGGAAGTGTATTTCATCTTTACCGGTGTGTATTGAGGATAGAGTCCTAGAAGGGTGTTTCTTCTTGCTAAGATGAAGAACTACGATGCTATTCTTGGTCTGGATTGGCTAGAGGAGCACTATGCATTAGTAGATTGTCATGGGAAGAGATTGTTTTCCCCATTCCTGGTGAGGATGAATTTTCTCATCCGTTGCCATAGAACTTGGCGGGGAAGTTTGTCATCTCTGCCATGAAGGCGATAAGAAAGGTGAACAAGGTTTATGACGCTTTCCTTGCCAGCGTGGTATTAGTACCCAAGGCTGATGAGTCACCTACTCTTGAAGAGATTGAAGTAGTGCAGGATTTTCCATATGTCTTTCCCGAGGATTTGTCTAGATTGCCACCGGCTAGAGAGATAGAGTTCACTCTAGAGTTGCTTCCAGGCACATCTCCTATCTCGAAGGCCCCTTATCGAATGGCACCTGAGGAGTTAGCAGAGCTAAAGAAGAATTTGCAAGATTTGTTAGATAAGGGATTTATTCACCCTAACGTTTCTCCTTGGGCCGCACCTGTATTGTTCATAAATAAGAGGATGAGTCACTTAGGTATGCATTGATTATAGAAAGCTAAAACAAGTGACTGTGGAAGACAGGTATCCCTTACCTCGGATTGATGATCTATTAACCAGCTGCAGATGCATCAGTCTTTTCCAAGATTCACCTGCGGTCTGGTTTTCATCAGTTGAGGATTAGGAGCGAGGATGTGTCCAAGATGGTGTTTAGAACCCGTTATGGGCATTATGAGTTTTTGGTTCTTCCGTTTGGTCTGACCAATGCCCCTGCAGCATCATGGATCTCATGAACAGGGTGTTTAGACCATATTTAGATAGTTTTGTAGTAGTTTTATCGATGATGTGTTGTCTATTCTCCGGATGAGGCTACTCACCGTCAGCATTTGAGGGTAGTATTGGAAGTGCTCCGTGAGCAAGCTATATGCATAGTTAAGCAAGTGTAATTTTTGGTTGCGCGAGGTTCATTTCCTTGGGCATGTTATCTCCGGTGCAGGTGTAGCAGTAGATCCAGCGAAGGTCTAGGCTGTTATGGATTGGGAGATTCCCAGACCCCTTCGGTGATTCAGAGTTTCCTTGGTTTGGCGGGTTATTATCGGCGATTTATTGAGGGATTTTCATCCATCGCCGACCCATTGGCTCAGCTGACCAAGAAGGGAGTGAAGTTGTTTGGTCCAAGGAGTGTGAGAGAGTTTTCAATTATTGATGACTAAGCTCACTTCGGCTCCTGTGTTTGTTTTTTCGAGTGGTGTAGAGGTTTTGCTATCTACACGGATGCATCTCGGATTGGCCTTGGCTGTGTATTGATGCAGTAAGGAAGGGTAGTGGCATATTCTTCTCGTCAATTGAAGGAGCATGAGCGTAACTATCCGACTCATGATTTGGAGCTTGCGGCAGTGGTGCATGCATTGAAGATCTGGAGACACTATCTTTATGGTGTCAGATTTGAGGTGTTCACTGACCACAAGAGTCTGAAGCATCTTTTCTTCCAAAAGGAATTAAACTGAGGTAGAGAAGATGGATTGAGTTTCTAAAGGACTATGACTTCGACCTCCAGTATCATCCTAGAAAGGCGAATGTCGTAGCGGAGGCCCTTAGTAGGAAGAGGTCACACTCTAGCAGGATTGGAAGATGTTGGAGGATGCAGCGTGTGCGATGATTGAGTTAGAGCCATCCTTGTGTCAGGCTTTTGTAGCTTAGTTGTCCATTAGGTCTTCGGTGTTGGATGAGGTGATCGAGCAACAGAAAGCCGACCCTAGACTCTAAGAGTTAGTGGGCAAGGCAGGCATTGCTCGTGATGAGGATGGTGTGATTAGATTCCATCACCGTGTCTGTGTTCCCGACATTGTAGATGTCCGTGAGCATCTTAGCAGAGGCTCATCGGTCGAGATTCTCTATTCATCCGGGTAACACTAAGATGTATCAGGTTTTAAAGAGATCTTTTTGCTTGTCTGGCATAAAGAAGGATGTAGCGGAGTATGTGTGTAGATGTCTTGTGTGCCAGCATGTGAAGGCCGAGCGGCAGCGACTATCTAGGCTTATGCAGAAGATGGAGATCCCAGTATGGAAGTGGGAAGCTGTCACTATAGATTTTGTTATGGGTTTGCCTTGATCTAGATGGGGTAAGACTCGATTTGGGTAGTGGTAGATAGATTCTCGAAGACTGCACAGTTCTTACCCATGAAGAAGAAGCAGTCAGTAGAGAGTTTAACTAGATTGTATATTGGTAGTATCATTAGATTGCATGGTGTTCCGAAGTCGATCATTTCGAACCGAGATCTAAGATTTACTTCGAGGTTGTGGAAGGGTCTTCAGGATACGTTAGGTTCGGTGTTGAAGCTCAGTTCGGCGTTTCATCCCCAGACAGATGGACAGTCTGAGAAAACTATCCAGACACTCGAGAATATAAGAGCGTATGTTCTGGATTGGAAGGATGATTGGAAGCGCCATTTACCTCTAGTGGAGTTCGCATATAACAACAGTTTCCATGCGTATTGGTATGGCTCCATTTGAGGCGTTGTATGGTAGGCCATGTAGATCTCCTTTATGTTGGGAGGAGAGTGATAGACAGTTGATTGGTCCGGAGTTAGTTCAAGAGACTTCGGATAAGGTCCAGCTGATCAGAAGAGGCTTATTGCGGCACAAGATAGGCAAAAGAGTTTTGCCGACAACAGGAAGAAGGATTTGGAGTTCGAGGTAGGTGAGCATGTCTTTCTGAAGATTTTGCCTACTCGTGGTGTAGTTAGATTTGGCAGGTATAGTAATTAAGTCCTAGATTCATTGCCCGTATGAGATTCTCAGACGATTGGGCAATGTGGCATATGAGCTAGCTTTACCCCCACCGTTAGCTAGTGTTCATCCTGTATTCCACTATCTATGCTCAAGAGGTATGTCAAAGATCCATCTCATGTTATTAGCCACTAGCCAGTGGAGATCCAGCCAGATCTTTCTTATGTGGAGCAACGTGGCTATTCTTGACCGGAAGGTTCAGCATCTCCAGAACAGAGCATTGCGTCGGTGAAGGTGTTATGGCGCAACTTCTCGCAAGAGGAGGCTACTTTGGAGCTTGAGGATGCAATGAGGAAGAAATATCCTCAATTGTTTGAGTAGTGTCGGTCTAACTTCGAGGACGAAGTTTCTTTAAGGGGGAGGGTGTAAGGCCCTTGAATTTTCACCCTTATATAGTTGTTTGATTGTGTGAGGAAATTATGTTTGTGTGTGTAAATGTAAAATATTATTTGTTTATTATAGATATAGTATATAATTGTATTGTGCATATAATCTATTTACATTGCATGAATATTATTAATATAGGTATTATAAATTATATAGATGTCTTGTGTATATATATATATATATGTCTTGTGTGTATATATGTATATATATATTATATATTATATATATATATATATATATATGGTTTCTGTAGTTTTATGTTCTGTGCAGACGACCTGTTGGTGTCAACATGAGTTGACGTTAATGGTGAGTCAGCGGCCACATCGATGGACGCCAACTCCATATTGGCGGCCAGTGATGTTGACGTTAGTCTCTCAGATCTGTTGCGACTTCAGATCCGGAAACGCCTCCGAAAATGTCGCTCGTGGCATTGCTCGTGATGAGGAAGGTATTATTATAGATATATGTATATATAATGTATTCCCCAACGGTAACCTAGCCTACCCTAATCGTGTCTTCGACCCTAACTCTATAAAAGATCCAGTTTGGGGCACTGTTGAGTCCTTTCGGATCATTTGTCAAAAACCCTAACTTTCATGTGCGAAACCTAGACTTTGGATCCGTGGATCCGGCGATTGGAGGAATCATCCGACGTTCTTCTTCGACTGGGAGGAAGTCTAGACATGGAGGATCATCTTCCCAACCCCGGTGTACCTTAAAGAACATCTCAAAACCCGGATTTGGAGGATTTCGGGGACTCCTTGCTCATGCCGAGAGGGCATGTCCAACTTGATTCGTTGTTTGTAGATTGTTTTGAAGGCATGTAAATTGTTCACATCATCCATACATATGTCTAGTAGGTTCTAGGATATTTTTCGGATTTTTATTCTAGTCCTGGAACCCCCCTTCAAATGATCTTATGCGTTCTGTCTGTGTTTTGCACAGATAGGAACTTAACGCATGATCTCTTATGTTAAGACCCTAAGCTGACGGTGCATGATATTGACGTTAACCTTATAAACGGCCACACCCTTGTCGTTGAGTTCTTAGCAGAGACAATGTAGTCTGCTGCCCTATAGAAGCTATTTTTTCGGATTTTCTGCTCATGAGGATATAAGTAAAAGTTCGATTTATGTATATACTCATGGGATCATGCTGCGCAAATTTTGTGAATTTCTGTGGAATACCTTATTTATCTAAATTTCTGAAATGCATGTTAAGCAGGGTTTTAATCTTGTAAATTTGGTGTTTATGTGATTCATGTGGAATTTGAAGGCCATAGAATTTCTGAACAATGTTAATACATGTCAGATCATACCACGAAAATTTGGTGATTTTCTATTGTCTGTGTAAATAATTAAAATCTCTGCACTGTAAAATAGTGAGGATGCATGATAGATTTTAAAACTCCAAAAATATGATGTCAAATAAATTCTTGAAAATTATGTACAATATCATGACCGTGGGAAACAGATTTTTGAACAGAGAAATATGTATGTGGCCCTGTGTACCATGTATAACTGAGTACTTGCTAAAATAGGCAAATGCAGTTTTAATTACCATAAATTGTGTATGACTCTGAAAAAATTGTGAAATTTGGTATGCATGATGCTCAACCTGTAAACGGTATGTGGTTAAATTTTCAAGTAATTTGACAACAGTGGATACTGATTTCACTAATGCATGATAGAATGGCCATTTAAGCATGCTTAATGTAAATTGTGATAAATTAGATAATACAGT
Organism: Colocasia esculenta; assembly: GCA_014218235.1. Taxonomy (NCBI): domain Eukaryota; kingdom Viridiplantae; phylum Streptophyta; class Magnoliopsida; order Alismatales; family Araceae; genus Colocasia; species Colocasia esculenta. The sequence continues at coordinate 93,972,938 of CM024763.1, read as the reverse complement.
ATGGTTAGGATTAGTTGTAAATGGTGTTTGTTCAACTCTGTAAACAGTAGTACCATGCTCGGTGATACTACAATGTGTGTATGTGTGAACATGAAACAAGATTGTTAAACTTTGCATTAAGAGTGTGTTAAAGATGGGAAAATGTGTAAATATGCCAATGGGTGACACTGCTACCTTAGAGGGTTGTGGAACTGTACCATAGTAAAGTCCCTACGGGAAGATTCATATGTGTGTGAAATCCCATGGGCATTGGGATAAAATTCTGGAGGCGGACAAGTACCACAGGTTAGGGTGGAGAGTGGTTCTCCCGTTTCTGCACAGTAACTAAGATTTATCACTGTAATGCCTAGGTGATAGATGTTGTGTGATGTGATCAATGTGTGTCCTTCTAAGAGGTGGTTCGAACTATGTGACACGGCATATAATGATGCAATGTGAATTTGTGTTTGTGTGAAAAGTGAATGTATAAATTGTGTAAATTAGTAAGTAAGCATATGGATATGTGAATTATTGTCTAAACAAGTGAAACTGTAATTATGTTTAATAATGCCTAAAATTTTGTCAAAACAGCAAGCTTATTATGTTTATAAAAGTGATATGCATGTGGAAAAGTATATAGAATCCATGTTAGGAACAATTTTCCATTATGTGTAAAACTCCATGTTTAATTGCCATTATGATACAACATGAATGTGAATGTAGATAGTATGTTAGAAATTGTGTACAAAACATGTGAAAGGTTTATTATTGTGATATGAATATAAACCATGTACTATGTGTTATGAAATTGATAGAAGTATCCTGTTAGTTTTTCTTAAGATTGTTTAAGTCCACGTACATGTACCTGTGAATTGTTAAAGAGTAAAATGCCATGTGATGTATGTATGCTTAATGTATGGGAAATTACTTGCTGAGTCTTTGGACTCATTCTTGCTTCGGCGTACAGGTGCAAGTGTCTCTACTCATCCGAGGAGTTAGTTCGGAGTGACTCGGCGCGAAATAGGAGATTGCTTGCGGAGATTTGCTTTATTTTATTTCCTTTTCATAGTATGTAATATAGGAGGACTTGTACTACATTGAATTCATGTAAATTAATTAGCTACAAGTTGTGGGCAATGTACTTATTTTAAATTTCTCAGTAATAAAATAGTTAGTTTCTTTTCGTACTATATAGACTGTGGATAAATGTTGATGATGGAATAAGATATTTATTTCCAGTTCTTTTATTCCGCTGTTATGTGTTCATATTTATGTACATCTCGACCTAATGATTGTGATGGGTAAATGTCCCACTGTGGAAACGCTCTCTATATCGACGTGGGTTGGTATAACCGTACCGGTATAAGGAGGGTCGTCACAATATAGCTGAATATATATGAAGCCCTGCTGGCCACGCTTGAACTCGTAAATTTGTATGGTGTTACCCATCTGCGAATTGTACGTAATAGTCAACTGGTTCTACGCCAAGTGCTCACCAAGTACCACACCAGAGATCCCAAGCTTAAGCCATATCATGAACATACCTCAGCCTATGCCAAGTTATTCTCCAAACTTATCTTTGTCCATGTGCCTCGTCACCAAAATCTTCTAGAAGACGCTCTTACTACTATTACCTCAACTCTCAACATGACTTATCTTAGGGATTTTGACAACAACCTGATTGCAAGATGTCATACCCAGGCTGTTCAAGATCATGTCTTTCTGTTGATTAAAGAAGAGATGTTGAAAAAGGCAGAGAGGAAGAGTAAGAAAGAAATCATGTTGTTGGAGCTAGAAGAGGAATTGGATAATGAGGAGAAGGCATGGTACTATGAGATAGCTAAGTACCATAGAAACCAAATTTATCATGAGGAAGCCATAGCTGATAAGAAGAGGGCAATAAGGAGAATGTCCCAGAAATACACATTGGTTGGCAATACTTTGTATAGAAGGGGTTTCACAGGAGTTTTACTTAGATGTCTGAATGATGATGAAGTGTTGAAAGTTGCTAAGGAGACACATTTAGGTGTATGTAGGGGTCATGTAAATAGCCAAATGCTTTCCAAGAAAATCCTTAGGCATGGATTTTACTGGCCTACTTTAGAGGAGGACTGTTCCATCTATGTCCGTCAGTGTGTCAAGTTCCAATTGCATGCCGACAAGATTCATTCCCCATCCTCTACAATGCACCCAATATCCTCCCCATGGCCTTTCGCTCTGTGGCTTTCGACATTATTGGTCCCCTTGGTGATCCGAACTCCCAAAATAAAACAAAGTCATACATTCTCACTGCAACGAAGTACGTCACCAAGTGGGTGGAAGCTGAAGCATATGGGGGGTCAAGGCAACAATTGTATGCAAATTCATCATGAAGAACATCATCACCAGATTCCGCATTCCAAGTACATTATCACCAACAACGGACCACAGTTTATCTCTCAAGAACTTCAGGACCTCTGCAACAGGTATAAAAGTGCATTGCACCATTCATCTCCATAATATCTGCAAGGCAATGGCCAAGCAGAGACCACAAATAAAACCCTAATCGAGATCATCAAGAAAACTTGTGAGGCTAATAAGTTCTCGGACTGGCCAGATAAGCTTATAGATGCTCTATAGGCCTACCGCACTTCAATCCCTACTCCCACAGGGCAAATACCATTCCCCCTCACTTATGGAATGGAGGTTGTAGTACCATATGAGATTCTTCTCCTCTCACTAAGAGTCTAGCTTAAGAAGAACTTGTCAATCGATGAGTGATGCGAATCGCTCCTTGCACAACTGGAACTCTTTGATGAGAAGTGTCTGGTCGCCGCAGAACACACAAAGGCATACCAAAATAGGGTCACTCGTTTCTACCAAAAGAGGGTAACTGAAATAAAATTAAAGTCGGTGAAATGGTAATCAAGAGAATCTTTGTAAACCAGGTGGTCCTCGGTCTAAACTCTAATAAAACTGGGAAGGGTCATACGTACTTAAGGAAGTATATCTAGGCAACGCGTACAGGCTAGTCAACGCAGAGGGTGAGAAACTCTCCCACCCTTGGAATGGACTGTACCTCAAAAAGTACTACCCCTAGATAGGTGTTTGGAATTACGTGGTACACAGACCCTAAAATGAAAATTTCATATCTAATTCATTACTTATTCTTAATGAGTTAACCAGAGGTGTCGACAATCACACACAATTACATGCCCATCCTTGGAAACTAGAAGCACTAAATCTAAGGAAAATCAATGCTTTGCCAAGAGTCCGAGGCATCACCATTTCTCTTCCATTCGGTTTGCCAATAGGGAGGGGAATCTATGGGGTCGACCTCCGAATTTGCCCAACACTCAATGGGTATATGTCATGGCCCAATAAGGAAAAAAAAAAAAAGAACAAAGAAAATAGAAAATGAAAAGAAGCCAAAACAAGGCAAATCTTGAACGAAGAGCACGACAAGAGCTGCAAAGTCCCCACAGAGATCTAAATGGACCTGGTCATAAGCGTGCTAATTAAAACCCCCACAAGCCAAAAGACTGAATCCCAAGGAGTTTAGAGCAGAGGAATGAGTGTCTCCCCAATCAACCAAACCATTGGCAGACCTCCTAAGTATTATTTTTGTAGCACCCATAAAATTCAGTAAATTAAAATTTTAAATAAATAGAAATAAATAATTTCTATATTATCGAAATGGTAGAAGATATGTACCTTTGTCGTATGTGTGAGAACACAAGGAAAATTCTGTAAAATTATAAATCAACCCAAACATCATTCTTAAATGTTCCACGAAGAAATTCGTGCAACGAAAAATCCGACTGACCAAGTGTACGTCACATTGTGACTAATTATCTAAATTAAGAAACTAAGTCGAAAAACCGTTAACACGGAAATATAACATGATCATAAATTAAATAATCATGTTGGACAGACTTCTAACATCATGTATTGATGACCCATTATCAGAATTGGGCCATTGGACAACTTTTGGCTCATGAATAAAATGAAGCAAGAAAAATACCCAGAAATTTGTAACCCTAATTGAGCTGAAAATAGGAAGAGGTAATTAGGGCAAATCGTAAGGCAATTAGGGTTTCTTGGCAACTCAAATTCGTGCCTAGCCATGGTATGGGGTCCTAAAGCTTCACGCACTCTATGGGGTGAGAAATTATCAAAACTAGGAAAGTGAAAGACTAAAACCGCAACCATTCCTTCCTACACCAATAGGACTTTTTAAAACACTAGATGCTTATATATTTGTCATGAAACCCTAGGGGACGAATTTACACATTGTTGGGGTCGTGGGTAGCTGTTCTTGAGCACCAGAGGTGGAGGAGCAAGAGCACATCTTGGAGTCGACCAAAGGTAAGCCAAACCTTAACAAACAGTGCAAAACTATACCCCTGGAAGAGGGTCGAGTCTAGTTCCTAACCGCACTAGTTTGCACAATTTTCATGCTTAGGTCAGGAGTATTAAGTGTTCTCCTCCAAGCGGTCTGAGGGAGGGCTTTTGGAGGACGAGTCTTGCTCAACCCAAAAGATAGGTGATCTCAGGTCAAATCTTAATGAATCATACACCAATGCGTAAAGCATCGAGTCTACTTTCATGTGAAAGTGATTTCTCAAATTTTTATTGAGGTCTACACCGACTATTAAGCGTTTTGCCAAAGTCGCGCATGTTTGAAGCTTTTTTGTTCATGTCTATTTCTCATGCATTATGAGGCCAAATTTCATGAAACCAAAACCATAGTTCTCTTATACTCCTTGTTTCCAAAACATTTCCTGTTTACACCTTTTGTCCCAAGACCCCTAGATTAGGAGATATAAGTTGTTCATGAATCGTGTGTCGGTTTTCTGCGTTTTCGGGCAAGAACCCAATACGCGACGGGACCAGACCTCACGTTCTTGCATGCATGAACGCGACGTACTAACCCGACGCATTCATCTGAAATGTGACTACATGGTGCGTCGCGATTAGACCGTGATAGGGCCGTTCTGACAGCTCAAACTGTGCGCTTCATGGTTTTCTGTGTTGGCATAAACGGGATGTAGACCCCCGTCGTGATTCGAACATGTTTACCACTCATGGATTTCGTGTTATTTATATTTATTTTGTAAACATCTCTTCAAAGTGACGTATCAAACCGTTACGATTCAAGGATGCTGGCGACATGCTTTCTATCGCGATATGAACGCGACAGGATGGTCCGTCGTGATTTAGGTCTTTACAAAATACACATGTTTTAACTATACACTATTTTGTGAAATGCGATGACTATGTCTGTCATAGATTAAAGGCCTACCCAAGGCTATTTTACATGATCTAGAGTTTAGAGTTTGCATGTCTTGGTTTCAGTCAATGCATGTAGTTTGTCCAGTGGCTAAAAAATGGTCAACCCATGAAAAAACCATAATTATATGAATGTTATTCTAATTTTTCTTAAATGATATGACCTATTCATGCAACTATTGAATTGTTCATCTGCCTGTTCTATCTTGTTAAAAGGATAAATGCTATCTTAACATATTGCAAACTATGTCTAGTTAAATGCATAGTTTCATCTCATGTTATCTTGTTAAGTGCTTTTCGCAAGTTTGAAACCGAGGGACTGTGGATTGAGATACATACATCATTATACACTTGCACTCATAGGTAGCCCTTTCATGGGTAATTGGAAACTCTCTGTTGGTCATTCCGTATCGACAGACAAGTGATCTTTTCTCTAAGACCTCCGTAATTCTCCGTACTTTGTGGATTCCCTCATAGAGACCGAGTTGGTTATACCATTGAAGTTCCCTGGAGATAGCGTGCACTTCCTCTCTCATCTTGTCTCGTGAGTGTGATTTATAATCTAGACTTAAACAATTAATGTAAAGAGTGAACTAAAGCTTAAATTGCACCGTTATGCTGCCGAAAATATTTCGTTGACTATTGTTATCCTAAATCATGTTCACCTTACTTACTACTTGTTCTCATCATTATCATGAACATGACATTACACTTACTTATATCTTGAAACTCTTATTGGACATTAATGACTGTGGGTATCTACATTTAAAAATAGTGAGATGCTGATCGGGCACGGAGAGTGTCCATGAGCTCCAGTCTAGCCCCAATGATGGAGAGTCATAAATATACTGTTAACCATGGGCATAATGATTACTGGCGTTGCATCTGAACTGGGAGTACTTGCGTGTTGAATCCTAGATACAATAACCACATACACGTGTTGTAGTGTGCATTTCAAGGTGGATCTTTTCTTGCTGTACATTAGTGTCTTCGTGCTTGATTAGTGTTACATGATCATGCTCGTGCTTGCTTGCTTGCGTGATATGGCCATCTTGCAATTATTGCAATTTAAAGTGATATCTTGTGTGGTTGTTACATGCCACACTATTGATACCATCTTGCTCGTTATATCATTCTATCTCTTTCTCTATAATGTTCAATATATCTACCTTTTTCATGTACCATGTTTAATGAGTTTTATTCGTACATGCATAACATGACAATCATGCTTACCTAGTTCTAAATTGCTAATCACTTATATCATTGCCCACACATTGAGATGTAAATCTACTAGGCTACTTTGCTCATTCCCTACTTTTAACCATTCTAGGTGACTATGAAATACAAGAAGAGGAGAAAGTCGAGGATGGTAATGCGTCTGAGTGATGAGCATCCCAACACTTGTGTCTATCTGTAGTTAGTTTGCTTTGAGTGTTAGATTCATGTAGTAGGTAGTGAGGAATTATGTACTTTTCCTTTTATTGAGTCTTAGTCCTGTTATTCATCATTTGAAAGAGTTGTATTAGTTCACTTTGATACAATGAGATGATTTTTGAATACAATTACAATTGAGTTCATTAGTTTGGCCCTATTATGATGTTGTGTTGATATACATTTAGTGCATGCTAGCTAGAGGCTTATTTGCCGACTGTTCACATCTCGAATATCGAATTCAATTATCCAAATTTTATCCACTGCGTAATTCTCGGGACGTGACAGTTTAGTGGTATCAGAGCCTATGAAAGCCAAATAGGATATAAGTCTCAGGAATAAGAGATACCTATGGAACCTAGGTCATGGAAATTAAATATAGTACCTGGTGAGAATGGGTAGAGAATGGGAATATGTTATAATAAACAACACACTCCTACCCATTGACTCTTATAATGTATCTAGAGACATTAATGGTTTCTATCCTTTTCTCTAGAACCTCATAACTCTCTCACTCAACTGCAATGGCTCGCAATCAGTGGCAAGCTATGCAAGAATTGTAGCTGGATTGACTCAAGCATTACAAAATGTGGTTCATGCCGGTAATTAGGCTGCCACAGCTAGGAATGGAGCTGGTGATTAACACCACAACTTTAGGAGTTTGAACCTCCTCGTTTCTCTAGATCCCCTGACCCAGATGGGGCAGAGAATTGGCAGAGGAAATAGAAAGAATTTTCCAAGTAATGCAATGCACTAATAGGGAGAAGGTGGTCCTGGCCACTTTTCAGTTTACCAAGGATGCCCGGGCATGGAGGAAGGCCACATTGGCTCATCTGCCAAACGTTGTTGAACTGGAGTGGGCTGGATTCCTGGAAATATTCGGGGAAAGTATTTTTATAAGAGGGTTAAGGAAAAAAATGCGGTAGAGTTTGGCGCATTAAAGCAAAATAGCATGTCTGTAGCTAAAAGTATGAACCTCAGTTTGCCGTCTGGCAGTGTATGCCTCACATCTAGTGGGCACGGAAAGATTGAAGGCCAGCAGGTTCATGGATGGTCTCAAACCCATGTTTATCGAGAAGCTCGGACCCCACAACATTGAAACATACACTGAGATGGTCCAAAGAGCCTAGCTGGTAGAAGACACTATGGCCAAAGTAGAAGGGATGATGGGAAAGGACAACTCAAAGCCGATCTTCGTCAAGAAGGGAGCACCTAATACTGCTCCAACTTTCCGTAACAACCACAACAGCAACACCTTTAACAACAACAATAAGAGGTCGAATGCTGGAAGAGACTATACTGTGGACAAGAAAGCCAAAGTGGAAGGTAGGCAGTTAGCTGAGAACTATAAATTTTGCGATAAACCAGGGCACCGAGCTGAAGAATGCTGGAAGAAGCTCGGGGTGTGCTTGAGATGTGGTGGTCGTGACCACCGTATTCCTGACAATCCTATCCTGAAGGACTAGCCAGGCAAAGCTCAGAATGTACCACGGCGTCAGGACGCCTTAATGCTGTTGTTGAAGCTGACCTACCCGAGGAAGGGGGTATGGTGGAAGGTACCATATCCATACACTCTCAACCTGCTTTTGTACTTATTGATACTGGAGCTGCATAGTCATTTATTTCCACCACATTTGCTGCAACTCTACATGTCAAACCTGTACCCATGAACTCCAAGATCACTGTAGTGTCTCCACTTGGCTCCGAGTCAAAACTCACACACTACATGACAAAATGTGAAACTCTAATTGTAGGACACAATCTCCCTGCCGATCTTATATGTTTAGACATGAAGGGCTATGATGCCATACTAGGTGTCGATTGGCTAATTGAATATGATGCCGGTGTGAATTGTCGCCATAGAAGGGTCACCTTTAAAAGGCCAAACCTTCAAACTCTATCACTTCTAGGCACCCGTTATCATAAACACCCTGTCTTGATATCCTGTCTAAAGGCTTCTAAGCTAATCAACCAGGGTTGTGATGCTTTCCTAGTTTCGGTCATGGATACTGAAAAAAAGAAACCAACTCTAGAAGACATTCCCATAGACAGAGACTATCCAGACATATTCCCAGAAGAATTACCTAGTACACCACCTGAGCGGGAGGTAAACTTCACCATAGAGTTACTCCCTGGGGTAGCCCCTATTTCAAAAGCTCTGTATCGCATGTCCCCTGTCTAATTGCAAGAGCTAAAAGGAAGATCCAAGAATTATTAGATTAAGGTTTCATCAGGCCCAACACATCTCTATGGGGAGCACCTGTATTATTCATCAGGAAGAAGGACAAATCACTGAGGCTTTGCATTGACTACCATCAGTTAAACAGTTAATAATAAAGAACAAGTATTCATTGCCCGCATCGATGAGCTGTTCGATCAAATCTATGGTGCACAATATTTCTCCAAGATAGATCTAAGATCAGACTACCATCAACTGAGAATCAAATAAGAGGATATACACAAGTTTGCATTCCAGAGTAGATATGGTCATTATGAGTTCGTGATCATGTCGTTCGGCTTAAGAAATGCTCCAGCGGCTTTCATGCAACTTATGAACAATATTTACAGACCATACTTAGACTAGTTTGTAGTGGTGTTCATTGATGACATCCTTATTTATTCCAAGTCAAAGGAAGAACATGAAGAACACCTGAAGGTTGCTCTACAAGTCCTTAGAGATAATCAACTCTATGCAAAAGTAAGTAAGTGTGAATTCTGGATGGAGGAAGTGTATTTCCTTGGCCACATCATATCCAAGGAGGGAATCTTTGTAGATCCATCTAAGGTGGAGGCGGTAAAGATTTGGGCAAGGCCGACAATTGTGTTGGAGATCAAGAGCTTTCTGGGTTTAGCTAGTTACTATCGTCGCTTTATTAAAGATCTTTCAAAGATAGCTATACCATTGACCAGGCTTACCAGGAAGGAGAATCCATTTGCATGGACTGCCGAATGTGAAGAAAGCTTCAGGGCATTGAAAGAGCACCTCACCTCAGCACCTGTACTGACACTGCCAGTCATTGGGGGTAGTTTTGAAGTATACACAGATGTATCCAGGATCGGCCTAGGCTTTATGCTAATGCAAAATGGGAAAGTCATATGCTATACGTCCAGACACTACAAGAGAAAGCGGGATTACCAACGGAATTTTCCGACGGAAATTTCGACGGAGTATTTTCCGTCGGAAAAGCCGTCGTATATCTGACAGTGATTTTTACTGAAAATATTAGTCGGGTTTTTCCGACGGAACAAATTCTATCGGAAAACCGTCGGGCGCCCACACTCTCACTCTCTCTCTCTCTCGCTCTTTCTCTCTCTCATCTCCGGCATCTCTCTCTCTCTCTCTCTCTCTCTCTCTCTCTCTCTCTCTCTCTCTCTCTCTCTCTCTCTCTCTCTCTCTCTCTCTCTCTCTCTCTCTCTCTCTCTCTCTCTCTCTCTCTGGCGTCTCTACGCCATCGCTGCCACCGCCCCGCGCCGCCGTCGCGTTCCCCCCGCGCCGCCGCCGCTAGCCGCAACTTGCCGCCGCCTGCGGACGCCTCTGGCGCCTCGCCGCCCTGACGTGACCGCCTCGGCTGCCTCCATCTCGCCGCCCCCACGCCGCCGGTATGCCTCCTACCCCTCCCTACAACCCTCCCTCCCCCTCTCCTCCCTCCACCCTCCTCCCCCAACGTCCCCCACTCCCCCACATGCATTCCCCCCTCCGCGCGTCCCCCCCTCCCCCCACAGTCCCCCCCCCCCCCCCACAGTCCACCCCTCCCCCACATTCCCCCCTCCGTCCCCCCCTCCCCCACATTCCCCACAGTCACCTCCTCCCCCACCCCACCCCCTCCCAACTCCCCACACCGGCCCCCCTCCGATCCCCCTCCTAGCAGCCCCCGTCCCCCTCCCTCCCAACCCCCCACCCGGCCCCCTGCCCCTCTTGGCAGCCCCCCTCCCCTCCCCCTCCTGGCAGCCCCCACCCGGCCCGCTACCCCTCCTGTCCTAATTCTATTTTGTTAGGTGGTGGGGGTATTTAGATATATATTAGGGCCATTTGTATTGACATAAAATATCAAACCAATTTTTTTAAAATTGATGAAAGAAAACTAATGTAACACCCCGGAAATTTGTAATTTAAAATTTTCAGAATTATAGATGGATAAAATAAATAAACGTATTGGAGAGACTTCCAATACCATGTGTTAATGACCTATTAACAAGATTGGGACCAATAGAGCATATTTGGCCCAAGGGATGAATGAACTAGGACATGAAATTGCCCAGAAATTCGTGTAGGTAATTATGCAGTAATTAGTGAGGGTAATTTAGAGTTAAATTATGGTTGAGTAGTCATGTAAGGTAAGCCAAAACCGAACTCAATCCCAATTAGTGGGTCCTAAACCTTGGCTACCTCTTTTAAGTAAAGGAATCCCAGATTTTCTGGAAACTAGGAAACAGAGCTCGTAGCCCTTTCCTAGCATCATTAGAACTCCTAACAACATCCTAAGACTATAAGAACTCGTCCCTAAACTCTTGGGGAAGGTTTAACAACGAAGTTGGAGTCGTTTGGAGGCAAGCAAGAACTTTGAGGAGCAGGAGAAAGGCTGGGAATCTGGAGCTTCATCCCCTGCATCCTCTGTTGCGTCCAGAACATCAACAGGTTTTAGATCTTCGTAAAGGTAGGTGTTCTCGGGCCAAGATTAAAGAAAACCAATGCCAACATGTAGTTCTTTGAGTCTAGGATCATTTTCACTTGATTTGCCCAATTTTCATGGAGTATTCATCGTGTATTGGTGATTTTCCCGAAGTCTTGCACAGTTAGGGCTTTTCTCGTTCGTCATATTGTGCACACGATTCAAGACCAAATTTGACTAAATGTTCTTCATAAAAGTTCTTTTACTTGCAATCACGATCATCTTCTATGTTGGACATTTTGTCCAAAGGTTTTTCGTTAGGGAGTTAGGAGCATGATAAGAGAGTCTCTGTTTGATACTGTGATTTTGGGTTTCACTGAGTTTTTGTTCTTCACTTGTTTTCTCGGGATTCGAGACCGAATTTGATCAAACTCTCAACATAAAAATTCTTCTACTAGTGATCTTCTTCATCTTTTATGTTGAACATGTTGTCCAAAGGTCAATCGTTTAGCGTTATAAGAGTTTGAAGTGAATCACTGCATGGCATGTGTTTTCGGGTCTCACATGACCCTTAAGTTTTGTTCTGGAAGGACTCTAGTGTCAACACTACTTGGACTAATGTCGACACACTATCCCAAAACAGCCCAGAAGGTGTTCTGGGAAGGCCTCTAGTGTCGACACTACTGAGCTAGTGTCGACACTACCTGGACTGTGTCGACACTCCTTGGCTGTTTTGTCTTGTATTTGAAGCACTGTGTCGACACTACCTGACTCGTGTCGACACTACCTGACCAGTTTTGCCTGATTTTGTCTTGGTTTGGAGCATGGTGTCGACACCACCTGATCTAGTGTCGACACTACCCTTACAAGATTTTTGTATATTTGGGTCTAATCATCTCATGATGTCTACAAGCATGTACATGAGGTTATATAGTATGCATGGACTTAAAATAAATCAAACCATTGAAGAAAATGGTAATGATACGAATATGATTCTAATGTGTAATTTTGATTGTTCTTATGATCATTGGATTATCTTGTGATCTTGCTTATTGTCAATTGATAAGATAAGAATATGATATGAATGTGGGGATGAATGCATGATTAGTATGGACATATTAGTGGTGTTAATGTTATGATTTGCATATGAGTTTCATGATTACATGTTTTCCGGTGTTCAATTGATTGTTTGTCATATGCATACATGTTAGGAAAGTACATGTTCTACATATGATCTGTCTTTAGAAACACCCTCATGTCAAGACATTAATGAATTATGAAATATAAGATACGTCGTTATCCTGCCTTGTTCTTTTGAGTTGTTTGTCATTCCTTGACTCTATGGGTGATCATGTTCTTTTTACTATGAGCTTGTCATTGAAACTCTGTGGCCATAATATGAATATGTTTGTTCGGCACATCGTGGGACTCCGGTCCAAAACTTGATACAATGCCTGTGCAATAGGGCCCTGTCCGGTCCTAGGGAGGAGCGCCCCAACATACATGTTAACCGAGGGAGTATGGACTCTTGGTGCTTGGCATAGCACACCTGACATGCAAGATTGTGAATATGTGCCTCCTGTTTGACTTGATAAGTTTGACTTGACATGATATGATACGTTTGTTCTTGTGAACACATGAACTCTGCTTGAATATGGCCAATCTCTTCTGACATGATTTTATTCTTGAATATCTGTCCATTGTATATGGAACTCGACAATTGATCTGATATGATATCCGTTCTACTTTGCTATTCAACTTGTTAGAAAAGCATGCATTGTCAGCATACTCATAAGCATATCTACCTATTAAATTGTTAATCATGTATACCAGTGCCCGCACGTGATTGAGATATAAATCCTACTGAGCTAGTTCGCTCACCCCTATCATCCTACCCTTTTTCAGGTAGTGATGAAGAACCAGTGGAGTCGGATGGGACTGGGCAAGAGTGACGAGCACCCGTCCTAGAATAGATGACAGTTTAGAAATAGAAATTTGAGTAGTCTATGTAATAGTGAAACTTTTGTGGAAGTTTATCTGAATGATGGACCCTTTGGTTAATTCTCTTATGTGAGGTTGTATCTAGTTGAATGAAATGAATTAAAGTATACTATTGGTGACCATATTATAGTCTTGAATGTGTTGTTATATTTGAATGTGACTCTGCACTATTCAACTGTGATACGCCGGTTTGTATCGTTCACGTCCCCCGGTATTTATTCCGCTGCTAAATATTCGGGGCGTGACAGTTGGTATCAGAGCCTGAACTTTAGGGTCCAAGGGATTAGGAATATGGAATGAAACTAGATTACACGAGTCAAAACCTCTCGTACCTAATGTGAGCTTGGGTAGAGCCATGGGAATAAAAGTCACATGTGATATATTAGATGACTAACTCACATTATTATCTTGAAGGTGATTATTACCTCAATGGCCGCAGAACGTGCCCAGGCTAGGGACATGCAAAGAACCATACAGAACTTGACTCAGGCTATCTTACAAGCCACCCAGGGTGGAGGTAATCACGGAGCCGGTGAGCTCCACCGGAATTTTCGGAACATGGATCCACCTAGGTTTGAAGGGAGTACTAACCCAGATGTTGCTGAGCACTGGGTTAAAGAGATTGAAAGGATATTCAGGGTTATGCAATGCACATACCAGAGCAAGGTACTCCTCGCAACTTTCCAGTTGGAAAAGGATGCCAGGGCATGGTGGGAGTCGGTAGAAGCGACCCTCAATGGACAACAACTTACATGGGTTCAGTTCATTTTGCGTTTTAACGCCAAGTACTTTTCTGAGAGGGTCCAAGAACGGAAAGCAGCCGAATTTGCGGCTTTGAAGTAGAGAGGACTTAATGTGGCTGAGTATGAGGCCCAATTCTCTCGGCTGTCCCGATACGCTGTTCACTTGATTGGGACATAAAGGATGAAGGCGAAACGCTTTCTGAATGGCTTGAGGCCCCAGTTCATCACACAAATGGCGCCAATGGACATTCAAACTTATGCTGAAATAGTTAAGAAGGCTGAACTACTGGAAGATGCAATGGAGACTGCTGAAAGGATTAAGGAAAATCCGTGAAACGGGAACAAGTGTCTTCTGCTAGGAGGTATCAGCCGACTATTGGGAAGAAAAGGCCCAGTGGTGGGGTAAATGAACCAGCGGATAAAAAGCCGAAGGAGCTAGGTAAGCAAGTAATAGTGGCAACGGGAGAAAGGTGTAGACATTGTGACAGAGCTGGTCATCGGACTGAAGAATGCTGGAGAGCGCAAGAGAGATGCCTACGCTGTGGGAGTCGTGACCATAGGATCTCGGACTGCCCAATGTTGAAAGAACAAGCCCCTCATGACAAACGTCAAAATTGACCGAAGAGGCAAGGCCGACTGCAAGCTGTCCAGGAACCAGAAACTGCTGAAGAAGGAGGTATCGTGGAAGGTACACTTACTATTCTTTCCCGACATGCTTATGTCCTCTTTGATACTGGAGCTACGCACTCCTTCATTTCTCAAACATTTGTTCATACCCTATCTGTGAAACCAGTCCCAATGAAATCCGAATAGTTGTGTCAACCCCGATTGGTCCGGATACCAATCTTACAAACCATATACCATCCTGTGAGGTGTTGATCGAAACCCAAAACCTACCAGCAAATTTAATATGTATGGACATGGCAGGGTATGATGTGATATGGGAGCAGATTGGATGTCTGAATATGGGGCTAGTATGAATTGCAGGAGAAGTAGGGTAACTTTTAGCCAGTACCCAAAACTAGTGTTCACAAGGGATAGAAACCGCAGGAGATTGTCACTTATCTTTGCACTGCAAGCCAAAAGGATGATGAGGAAAGGTTGTGTGGCCTTTCTTGCTGCTGTAGTCATTGAAAAGAAGGAAGTCAAGGTAGAGGACATCCACGTCGTCAGCGAATACGCTGATGTTTTCCCCGAAAACTTGTCAGGATTCCTCCGGAGCGTGAGGTCGATTTTTACCATCGAATTGGTCTCTGGTGCGCAGCACCGGTATCTAGGGCACCATATAGAATGTCCCCCGCAGAACTGAAGGAATTAAAAGAGCAACTGATGGAACTATTAGAGAAGGGTTTCATCGACCAAGCACATCGACATGGGGTGCACATGTCCTCTTCGTCAAGAAGAAAGATGGGTCGATGAGGCTATGCATAGATTACAGACAACTGAATCAGTTAACTATCAAGAACAAATACCCTCTGCCGAGAATTGATGAGTTGTTTGATCAATTATCTGGAGCTAGGTACCTCTAAAATAGATCTCCGATCGGTTATCATCAATGAGGATCAAAGGAGAAGACATTCACAAGACTGCCTTCCGAAGCAGGTATGGGCATTATGAATTTATTGTTATGCCTTTTGGACTAACAAATGCCCCTGCAGTTTTCATGCAGCTGATGAATAGCATTTATCGCCCATATCTTGATAAGTTTGTGGTAGTATTCATCGATGATATTGATTTATTCTAAAACAAAGGAAGAGCATGAGGAGCATTTGAGGATTTCATTGCAGATTTGAGGGAGAACAAATTATATGCCAAGGTGAGTAAATGTGAATTCTGGCTTGAGGAGGTATCCTTTCTAAGACATGTGGTAACCAAGGATGGTATCGCTGTCGATCCATCAAAGGTTGAGGCTGTGTTGAAATGGGAAAGACCGACAAGCGTCACAGAGATCAGAGTTTTCTGGGATTAGCTGGGTATTATTGAAGGTTTATAAAGGATTTCTCAAAGATTGCAGTACCATTAACCAAGCTGACCGGAAGGAAAATCCGATTGTATGGACTGATGATTGTGAGGAAAGTTTCAACAACTTGAAGAAGTGTCTGACTACGGCTCCTGTCCTCGCTTACCCACTGAAGAGGGAGGATTTGAAATTTATTCAGATGCTTCTGGTACTGGACTAGGATGTGTCTTAATGCAACAAGGGAAGGTAATAGCTTATGCTTCCAGACAGTTGAAGATCCACGAAGTGAACTATCCGGTTCATGACTTGGAGTTAGCAGCTGTAGTATTCGCCTTAAAAATTTGGAGGCATTATATCTATGGTGAGCAATTTAAGGTCTTTTCTGACCATAAGTGTTTGAAATACTTGTTCTCACAGAAGGAGCTGAACATGAGACAAAGAAGGTGGCTAGAGTACCTTAAGGACTTTGAATTTTCCATCCAATATCACCCTGGGAAAGCCAATGTAGTGGCAGACGCTCTAAGTAGACAACCAAGAACTGTGCTAATAGTATGATGCTAGGCGAATGGAAGTTACTGGAGCAATTTGCAAGTCTGAATTTAGACATGGAAAAGAAGGAGAAACAAGTAATGATTTCCAATCTCCAGATATAATCCGGTCTACTGACCGAAATCCAGGAGAAACAGGGAGAAGATCC
>CM024763.1:93908820-93956146 GCA_014218235.1 Colocasia esculenta | reverse complement strand
CAGGCTTCCCTCGTCCATGAGGAGTAGCCATGCTTATATAGAGCTTGGAGTGAGAGAAGGGGTATTATGTCCTCAAAAAGATGTGGAAATTAAAAATGAGGGATAAAGCTCTATCAAAATCGGATGTAGAGTCCTTAGGGGAGCTTAGGAGAGTCCCTAGGGCCGAAAAAAGTGCTCAAGGGGTCGGGATAAAACCTTTGGACCAAGTCAAGGTGCATAGGAGGATAAATAGGATGTGGTTATGGAGGCCAGAGATCTCGGTCCTTGTCACGTCAGATCGCGGGGTCGCGACTAGAGACGCGCGGTGCGGGGGGTCGCGACAGCATTGCCCACGTGCAGGGATAATGCATGGGCTGTCGCGGCGGTCTAACCGTCGCGACAAGAGTCGCGGCGCCACGATGCGTCGCGACAAGGAATCCGAAATATTTGGATTATTCTCTTTAACCACATGCTAAAATAGGAGTGAAATCCTCTAAGGACTCTTCCAAGTAATTGATTTCGGGATTTCAAGGCATTTTTAATGGATTAATGGGCTCAAATCAAGGCAAATAATGGGCTCAAGGTGAGTGACCAATTAGGGGCCCACTAAGATAACAAGAAATGTAGTTCAACCCATTAGTCATAATCGGGTGTCTACAGGTAGCACTACAAGTCTTGCGAGACAACAAACTATACGCAATGCTAAGCATGTGCGAATTCTGGCTCGAAGAAGTGTCCTTCTTGGGCCATGTCATCTCAAAGGATGGCATCTCTGTTGATCCCTCCAAAGTCGAAGCTGTACTCAATTGGGAGAGACCAACCAATGTCACAGAAATCAGAAGCTTCTTAGGACTGGCTGGCTACTACAGGCAGTTCATCAAGGACTTCTCCAAGATCGCCATTCCTCTCATGCGTCTAACACGAAAGGAGAATCCCTACTCCTGAAGTAAAGAGTGTGAGAAGAGTTTTCAAATTGTCAAAGAATCTTTGACCTCTGCACCTGTTCTCGCTCTTCCAATAGAGGAGAAGGTTTGTCTGTCTATACCAATGCCTCAGGAATTTGGCTAGGGTGTGTATTGATGCAAAAGGAGAAGGCCATTGCCTATTCTTTATAACAACTGATGACGGATGAAGTCAACTACCCTGTGCATGATCTTGAGTTGGCTGTTGTAGTCTTCGCATTATAAATCTGGAGACATTACCTATATGGAGAGCAATTCACTATCTACTCAGACCACAAGAGATTGAAGTATTTATTCACCCAGAAGGAACTCAACATGAGACAGAGAAGATGGCTAGAATACCTAAAGGATTTCGACTTCAACATCCAATACCATCTAGGCAAGGGAAACGCCGTGGCTGATGCTCTTAGTAGAAAGCTGATGGCATCTGTTTCGAGTCCAGTTCTTGGTGAGATGCAACTACTAGAGCAATTCGCAAGGTTAGACTTGAATATTGAACATAGGGATGATCGAGTCTTGATTGCCAATATCAGGATTCAATCCGACATGCTGGAAGAGATTAAAGCTCAACAATATAGCGATCCATTCTTGGTTCGCATCAAGCAAACTCTAGCTGAAAGACCTAACTTTGCTATGACCGAAGATGGAAGGCTACTATTCCAAGGAAGAACTTGCGTCCCCGAGAATGAAGAATTGAAGAGGAAATTAATGGATGAAGCTCACAAGACTAAGTACACTATTCATTCTGGGGGTACCAAAATGTACCAAGACATGAAAAGGATGTTTTGGTGGCGGAACATGAAGAGAGAAGTAGTCAAGCATGCCGCTCATTGCCTGACTTGCCAACAGGTAAAGACGGAACACCTGCACCCTACTGGCATACTCAGACCCTTCGATATTCTGGAATGGAAATGGGAAAGCATTGGCATGGACTTCATCATGGGTTTACCCAAGACTCGTGGTGGACTCGACGCCATATGGGTCATTGTCGTCCGATTAACCAAATCCGGTCACTTCCTCCCTATAAAGAGTAAGTGGTCGGTGGAGGTACTAGTTGCTTTATATGTCAAGGAGAGAGTGAGATTGCACGGAGTTCCATCATCTATTGTCTCGGATCGAGATCCGAGATTTCCATCCCACTTCGGGAAAGGACTACAAGTGCACTCGGTACTAAACTCAATTTTAGTACCGCTTTCATCCACAAACTGATGGGTAGACCGAAAGAACCAACCAAATTGTAGAAGACATGTTGAGAGCCTGCACTATAGACTTCCAAGGTTATTGTAATGAGCACCAATCTCTAATAGAGTTCGCCTATAACAATACTTACCAGGCGAGTATTAAAATGGCACCGTTCGAAGAACTATATGGCAGAAACTGTAGATCTCCTGCATGCTAGAATGAGGTGGGAGAACAGCAATGGCTAGGCCAAGACATGGTGCAAAATACAACAAGAGACATTTAGATGATTAGAGACCGACTCAAGATTGCTAAGTCCAGGTAGAAGAGCTATGCTGGCCGGAGAAGGCGAGGTTTGGAATTTCAAGTTGGTGACCATGTGCTCTTAAAAGTATCACCTACTCGAGGTATCCAAAGATTTGGTGTAAAAGGAAAGCTCAGTCCTAGATTCATCAGTCCTTTTGAAGTGCTCGAAAGGGTCAGTGAGGTTGCATATCGACTGCGTTACCGCCAAACATGGCATGTGTACAGAATGTGTTCCAAGTCTCCATGCTTAGAAAATATGTATATGATCCAACGCATATCATTCGCCATGAGAAGTTGGTGCTGAAGAAGGACATGACATACGAAGAGAAGCCGAACAAGATCCTAGAACGAAGGTGCAGCAACTCAGAAACCGTCCCATCCATGTGGTTAAATTTCTATGGAATAATCGTAAAGTGGAAGAAGCCACATGGGACCTGAAGGAATCATAAGACAAAACTACCACAATCTTTTCGATAAGACATTCTCTCCATTATGATCTTATGAATTTGGGGACCAAATTCTTTCAAGAGGGGGAGTTGTAGCAAACTGGATTTTTCAAAAAAATAAAAAATTAATAATGTTAAAAAAAAATTAAGTCAATTGGAAAATCAAAGAAAAGACAATAATTAAAACACACTAAATGAAAAGAAGTAATGGGCTTATTAAATGGACCCTCTAAAATTTATTAGGCCAAATTAGGAAATTTTAAAGGTGGAATAATAGGGAAATACCCTAAATTCGCAACTTAAATATTACAAAAATATAAAAGGGGAAATAAAGTAATAAAATAAGTAGTTTGAGTTGAAATTGGATTCCTAACTCTACCCTAATGGCTTGGCCATGATTTAGCTCCCATCCTAACCCAAATAGGAAGTGGAAAGCTTGGAAGGTGGAATTATACAAAGAATACTCAGATTTAATAGGGGTTAGAGTCCTATTAGGAAATAGAAACAAAGGAGACATAAATACTCTCCAATCTCTCCATGGCCGGCCCTAACACATTGTTGGGGCTTGCTGGACTTGGAGGAGAGGCCAAGGAAGGGAGATCTCGTGGGGAGAAGGACCTCTCAAGCCGTCAACCCCATTCATCATGTTCTAGCCCTAGATGAGGGAAACGAGCCAATGGTAGGCGTTCTCACAAGCAAAACCAAATTAAACTCATCTGTAGATTGTTCCAACCATTAGGAACAAAACCCCTCTCGTTTCATAATTTTCCATCATGCCAATCTTTTGTTCTTGATTTTTGAAGTTCTGTAACTTTCATGAACCCGACCTTTCTTATTAATTCTAGATCTTCATGCATACTCATCCCATGCCACAAAATATCTAATGGGGATACTGATGATTGTTAGGAGTCTTTTACCCTTGAAAGCCCTAATTTTCATCCACCCTACTTCGTGAATTAAATCGTTCATCTCTACTGTACAAAGATTCATGTTACTTCATGTTTAACTTGTTAGAACCATGACGAGACCATGATAGTTTTCAAATTCCTATTTACTGGAAGTACTCTTGCATGTCTAGATTCGTTTAGAACTAGTTTCAAGAATTTTCATTGCTTGTGCAATTAGTTACGGATTTTGAAGCACCCTGTGTCAAAACAAGGAAGGTTTGGACCGCAATCCAAGACCTATCATTTTCCCGCTCGGCCTCAGGCACAGGATGTGAGAACGCGACGGCCTGATAGGTCGCATTCTCAGGGCCCTTCATGACACAGTCTTCTGTCACGTTCTGAACGCGACAGGCAGTACTGTCGTGATCTGGATTCCTAACCTAACAACCATGTCGCGACCTATGCCTGAGATTCCTGACATGGCTGAACTTGGCATGAAAATAACTCATAATAAATCTGGTAATTTACTTCAACAATATATTTTAATTGCCATATTTTTAAAATGAACTTGTCTTTGTTTCATGCGATGTTTGGAATACCGTTACCGACGTTCCACTGTTCTAGAATTCCTCTAGAACGTCAGGCAGTTGTTTCTACATACACACTTTCTCTTGACTTGGACGAACTCTCCGTCAGATACTCCTTCTGTCGGACTAGTGAATCCTTGTTCAAGGCCTCCGTAAGTCTCCTCCGTCCATGGATTCCCACATGGCCGACGAGCTGGTTGTACCCTAATACCTATGATACCCTTTAGGGATCAGTAAGATCCAAACGGCTATTAGAAATTTGCTCTTATCTTAAATCACGCCGAACCTCTGGACCTGTATTTAACATGGCCAGTGTAAGGTAGTGAATTCCACCTAACTGCGAACACTAATCGCGCGTGCTGTGCAATTGTTACTATCGCCCGTTACTCGACGTTTCATGTGCTATGACCTATAGTTCCCATCTATACTCGATTCACTCATCTGTTCACACTCTCTCTACTATCTCGTCTATTCATCTAGTACTCTCATCTATTTCTTGGTACTCTCTATTGGCCATTGACTGATTGTCTAAAGATAAACAATATAACCAATGCCTGGCAATATATAAAGGGCCCGGTCTGGTCCTAGGATGTGCGCCCGAAAGTGCTATTGCCCATAGGAGTTAAATGACTAGAGTGTTTGGCATTACACTCGTGTGCTATCAATCTCGACTTTCTAAATGACAATTAAAAGTGCTATGTTCTCTCGTTGTCTATTGACAACAAAGTGTTATACCTTATACGTTGTGCTATTGCTATACCTTGTGCTATTTGTGCTATGGCCATCCTGCTATTTTTGCTATACTCGACGCTTGTGCTATATTGGAAACTTGTGTTATTTCAATCACATACTATCATGCTATCACTTACATTACTTGACTCTCTCGCTCTATCACTAGTTACTCTACCTTTTTAATACATTAATCATTTAAAGCCTGCTTGATCCTGAGATTTAAGTCCTACTAGGCGTTATCGCTCACCCTATGTTTGGTTATGTGTTCTCAGGTGAGACCGAGGAAGAGACTTAAACTCAAGAGGACGGGAATGACCAAGAGTGAAGTCAAGAGTACCCTAGCGTCTTAGTATTTTGTTAGAGTCTTAAGTTCAGTCTTTTGTTTCTATTTCAATGTAATTGGGCCCTATAGAATGGCTCTAATATTAGTGGTCGTAACTAAACATTGGAATTATTAATGAGATGAATTTATTTTAGTATTTATTCTTGTTCAAGGGTTTGACGTGTAGTACTCGCTCTGTACCCGTTTACTTGCAACTGGCTCACGTTCTGATATTCCGCGTCAGGGTATGACAGGTTTGGTGAAAATATCAGCCAATTGCTTTTCAGTTGGAATGAAGTCAGTTCTATGTTCTTATTGGCTACCTCATCTCTCAAAAAGTGATGCCTTATCTCAATGTGTTTGGTCCTTGAGTGTTGAATTGGTTTCTTTGAAAGGTTGATAGCACTAGTATTGTCACAAAGAATAGGTGTGCATCCAATGTCAATGTTGTAGTCACACAGTTGACTTTTGATCCACAACACTTGAGCCGCACAACTCCCTACAGCAACATATTCTGCCTCTACAGTAGAAAGTGCAACCGAGTGTTGCATCTTAGATGCCCATGAAACCATGCAACCACCTAGGAATTGACAATATCCACTAGTGCTTTTTCTATCAATTTTACATCTAGCATAGCCAGCATCTGAATATGAGACCAAATTAAAACTACTTCCTGCTAGATACCATAACCCAAATCATACGTACCTGAGAGATATCTAAAAATCCTTTAACTACAACCAAATGGCTTTCCTTTGGACTAGATTGGTAAGGCAAACACTGAATTGTATGTCTGGCCTACTTGTAGTAAGATAAAGGAGAGAGCCAATCATACCACAGAATTGTTTTGTATCTACCATTTTACCTTCTCATCATTTTCTAATTTCACACTCGTGCTCATTGGTGTAGATGCTGGCTTGGCTTGTTCAAACTGAAATCTTTTCAGTAATTCCTTGACGTATTTTTCTTGATTGATGAAGAACCCATCTTCATATTGTTTTACCTGTAAGCCAAGAAAAAATTGAAGCTCCCCCATTAAACTCATCTCAAATTCAATGTGCAGGTGTTTAGAAATTCTTCACACAGTGAGGGGTTAGTGGAACCAAAGATAATGTCGTCCACATAGACTTGAACAACAATTATGTGATTGCAAACACATTTAGTGAAGAGTGTTTGGTCCACTTACCTCTGGAGTAGTTTTCACTCACCAAGAAATTGCTCAGTCTGTCGTACCAAGCTCGGGGTGCCTGTTTAAACCATAAAGGGCCTTGTGCAATTTATAGACATGGTTAGGCTTAGCATGATTTTCAAATCTAGGTGGTTGAGAAACATAGACTTCTTCTTGATGTAGCCATTCAAGAAGGCAGTTTTAACATCCATTTGAAAGAGTTTAAACTTGTTTGAGCATGCATATGCTAACAATATTCTCACTGCCTCAAGTCTAGCAATAGGTGCAAAGGATTCTTCAAAATCTATCCTAAATTCTTGATTATATCCCTTTGCTACCAGTCTAGAATTGTTTCTCACCACTTTACCCCCTTCATTTAGCTTATTCCTAAAAGCCCATCTTGTTCCAATTATAGAAATTTCAGGGGTCCTAGGAACTAAGCTCCAACATTGTTTCCTTCAAATTGCCCAAGTTCCTCATCCATGGCATCTATCCTTCCCAATTACATTATCAAGTGGGTGATCCTTTGAGTACCTAACATTTCTGATTGTTGAAGGACCTGGTTGGTCTTGGTCTTGAGAATATTGCTCTTGAGGAATTGTTCTTGGGGAGGTTGTTTTTGAAGAATTTGATCTTGTGGATTTTCTTCAGGCCTGTCCACAGCCTCTTCATGATCTGTCGACAGTGGCTTTTCATCTTGATCTTCAAGTATTTTTCCTTCATCATCATCATACCATGGCTCTATTGAGGATGTAGCATAAAGTGTTCACTACTTCTGCCCAAAAGCTCCTTGGAAGTTGGCTTTCAACCAGAAGAGTGTGAGCCATTTCCACCCAGGGTCTGTTCTTTCTCTCCACAACTCCATTTTGTTTCGGAGTCCATGGAGAGGAAAACTTGTGATCAATATCTTGGTTCCCCCAAAGGCAACTTGTCCTCCGTCATTTTCCACCAGCAAACAGAATTTTCTTTGTCTCCCGTCATGTGCCTCGAGCAGTCACTATCCAAGTACCATTTGTTTTGATTTTGGGCTGCTAGGCATTCCTGCATAGATAGATCAGACAAGAGGTTTTGTTACCCAAATTCCACTCGGTCCCAATTTTTCATTCATGCCAAAAAGTAAATTCTTTGGAATCTAACTTGTTTGAATTTTAACTTGTTCAAATTATTCCAGCATTGTGTTCAGTATGGCCATGTTTCTTACAATAGTTGCATGGTGGTTTTTTGAGTTTTTACAATTTTCTTACTGTTGTATTTAGCTTGTGATTGTTTTTGGCCCTTTTGATACTTGTTTGGCATTCCTTTTTCTGCAAATTTCTAGGCCTGTCGACAGGTCTCTTTGGATCTGTCGACATTTTTCGTAGCTTGAAGAACAAATGAAGTCTTTTGATTGTTTTGAGATTGTTTACCTTTAGCCTAAGCATTTTTACTTTTAGCTTGAACTTGCTTACTTGAACTTGGACTGCAATCAACAAAAGATTTGATCAATTTTTCTCCAAGTTTCTTTTGTTTTTCTTGTTGATATCCAAGCCCATGCCTTATTACATTTGTTTTAACTCCCAACACTGCATCAAGATTTTGTTTTCCTTTTACAAATTGTGAGAGATCATCAATTTTTCCTTTTAGTTCCTCTTTAGCGTTTTTCATCACTTTTTGGATCTCTTGATTCTCATGTTGTAGAGTTTGTACAAGTGTATTTAGGACTTGTTTTTCTTTTACATTTTCCTGGAGTTTTTCTTTAATGCAATCCATTTCAACAAGATGGCTTTTTTTTTCAATTTTCAGTAGCTCAATTTCTCTAGATAGAATTGCAATATGTTCATCATTGGATGTGCTATGAACAAGTGAAGTGATCTTCTTTTTAGTGCTTTATTTACTGATTTATATTCACAAAATTTCTGAAACAGTAAGGTGTATGCCTCTTCCCAATCATCAACAGAGTAAGTCTTAAAGAAAAAGTTTTCCTCAGCAGAGTCTTCACTCCTTGCCATTAAGCACTGAATTTCTTCATCTCCAGAGCTTCCTTGTGCATTCTCGTCTTCATCTTCATCACTCCAAGTAGCCATCATTGCCTTGGCTTTCTTGAAAGTGAACTTGTCCTTTTTTAGCTTTTTCTTGAGCTCTGAGCATTCACTTCTCAGATTTTTTGTTAGACTCAAACTTGTTTGAGAAATCTTTCTTTGGAAAAGTTTTGAAGTTACATGAGCCTTTCTTTTTGAACCTGGGGAATTTTTTGAACTTTCTAGTGAGCATGTCCATTTCATCATTCTCACTATCACTAGACGGTTCAAATTCATTACTTTCTTGCTGAACCTCTTTCTTAGAACTTGAAGAACTTTTATTAGAGGCTTTTAAAGCAATGTATTTTCTAGGATTAACCTCAGTTTCTTTTCTTTTCATATTTATTTCATACGTCATCAGGGATCCAATTTCATTGTGGAAAGGTCTTTAGAATCCTCAATTATAGTGGCCTTAGTATGCCAAGTGGATGGAAGAGACCAAAGTATCTTCCTAACTAAGTCACTTTTACTGTACTCTTGCTTAAGACCTTTCAAGCCATTTATTATGATCATAAATCTAGCAAACATATCTGAAATTGTTTCCTCATTTTTCATTTTAAACATTTCATATTCAGATACTAACATACTACCTTCGGTTTCCCTTACCTCAGACATACCTTCATAAATAAGCTCCAACTTCCCACATTTCTTTTGCTGACTTACATGTGGAGACCATTGAATACTCCTTTGGATGCACAGCGTATTGCATCATGTTTAATGCGCTCCAATTCAAGGTGCCTTTGCGGATTTGCTATCTTGTCCAGGTATCTTCATCAGTGGGCAGCTCATAAGGCCCCTTGCTAACAATCTTCCACAGCTCATAGTCTTGAGCTCTTAGAAAAACCTGCATACGATTTTTCTAGTAGGTATGGTCAGTGCCATCAAAGAAGGGAGGCCTAGACACTGAGTGTCCTTCAGCCATAAATCCCTTATTACTTTCCATGAGACCGAATTTCTCCAGATCGTGAGATCAAGCTATTAAAGCAGTAAATCGGAGAAACCTCGCTCTGATACCAATTGAAAGGTGCACGGAATTATCTAAAGCAGTAATCTAGAAGGGGGGTTGAATAGATTACTACCAATTAAAAGCACTAGACCTTCTTTTCGATCCAACACTGACTTATTGAAAACATAGATAGACATGTATTGAATTCGAACTATGGTCTGTGTGCAAGTTGTGATTAGAAACTAAGCAACTTATCTAGTGTGTGAATAATCAACGTGCCTACCAAACGTCCACCGTGAAAACGTGTAAACCACAGGGCACGAAGATATAAGGTGGTTCGGAGTACACAACTTGTGTATCTTATGTCCACCATCCACACACACATGCAGAACGACTGCTCATCAGCGAGTTCAACTCTACAACACACACAAGCACGTTGTCTGGTGCAAACTCGCAATCAGAATAACACCACACACGTGAATCAGCACAAGAGATGCTTGAAC
The DNA here is from genome assembly GCA_014218235.1 of Colocasia esculenta. Taxonomy (NCBI): domain Eukaryota; kingdom Viridiplantae; phylum Streptophyta; class Magnoliopsida; order Alismatales; family Araceae; genus Colocasia; species Colocasia esculenta. The sequence goes on along the minus strand of CM024763.1, from coordinate 93,946,075 downwards.
CACTGCCACACACACAGAGTAGTGAAAAGTGTAGAATAAGAAGAGTTCTGAGATGTAGAAACAAATTCTGATGAAGACTCTTCGTAGTGGTTGTCCAGAAGAACTGCAAGCTTCATCTTGATGATTATCAGATGATGTAGAAGCTTGAACTGTGGACAACCGACTTCAACTCCGCTCGTGAGATGGATCTTCCTTGAACTGGATGGAGAGTTGAAGTAGAGCAGTAGAGAGAAGCTTTTCTTCTGACCTTTGGTTAGGGTTTTGGTATTGTGGCTTCTTGCTGCGAATATAACTTCATATGGTCTATATATATGGGTGTCCAAGTATGGAGAGTCGTGCTTAAAGGGATCACCCTAATATAGAACATATCACAATCACGTTTCTGACTTTTCTCTTCATCTGTCGACAGGTACTTTATGGCTATCGACACCTACTGCAGACTTCTTGTTTCCAAAACCTTGCTAGTTCCTAGAAGACTGGATCTGTCGATAGGCGATATGCTGGCTGTCGATAGGCATCATGTATCTGTCGATAGGTGCATCTCATCTGTCGACACATACTGCTATAAATGTGTTCCATTAGCCTGTTTGTTCTGGATTGGTCTATCTGTCGACACATACCTTGGGGGCTGTCGACACATGACCACTTGAAGTGTATTTGTGTGGTCATATGCACTTGACTTTGATTGACTGTCTTGTGTACATTCACACCTAGATCAAAAGATATTCTATGTGAGATATAATGGATACATGAATAGTCATAGAAGCACTATTTTCATTTGTTCATTTCTTTCATGTCTTTGTCAAATTTATCCTGTTTCCAACATCAATTATGTTAAACATCATCAAAAACATTTAAGCACATGTCATCATACACATTGTAACCCAACATAGAACACTCCTGGGAAGAACCTTCGCCAAAAATGACAAAGGGCGATTCTAGGAAGAACCATCAATAGAATGCACAACCCACGACCAAACAACACAGACCTTCAGAGAGAACACTGCAGCAAGCAGAAGCGACGCAAGTCGGCCCTGGGAGAACCTCCACTAGAACCACCAAGGCACAGTTCTGGGAAACCCACCAGAACGCACCAGCCAATCCAACATACCTCAAACCCTGTGGGAGCATAGAAACAGCAGAAACGAGCATAGAACAATCTTGGCAGAAACCCTCAGCAAGACAACAACAAACAGTTCTGGGAATCCTCACCAGAACACAGGGCAACCAAGCGATGCACCTCAACCCAGAGGGCAACGCAACAACAACCAGAAATGAGCACAACATAGTTCTAGGGAAACCTCACTTCCGCAAGAACCAACAGAAAAAGACTTCGGGAGCACCTCACCATAGCTCACAACCAGCCAACACAAGGACGACAACAACCACAGACAAGTGTCGCAGCGCTCAACCAGCGATGCAACATGGCACACAGAACATCTGCTTAGCTCAAGCAACGACGTCGACTGAGCAGAGCATAGCACACAACAGTGCACAGACAAGAGACACACATACAACCACATAGCACACACCCCAACAACAGGGGAATAGCCAACAATGTAGGGACACTTCGACCGGTTCCACATACAAAAGCTCTACACCAATGAATGCCAGACCACACGTAGGCTCTCTCAGCCTTCACGACACACACACACCAAATGTGCCGAAGATGACCAAGAGCACCGTGCCTGGACTTGCTTGCAACCTTCCTCCAGAGGGGGAAGACCACTGCCAGCGAGTCCACTGCCAATCGCACCACCACGGCACTAACACACCGAGTGACCACACTCGCCACGCACACGACATATTAATAGCTGCAATACGCCTACAGCATGCACACGATCCTTGTAGGGAAGTCGCACGCCTGTAAAACAATGGAAAGCACAGCCTAACACTAGATGGATGGTGCCAGCAGTGTACTAGTACCTCTCTTTGGGCAACAATAATTACTAACTCATTACATATATTAATAGACCCACACTCTGATACCAACTATAATGACCCGACCTCCCGAACGCCCACGAGGGACCTCAAAGTTTCCGTCGCCACCCCCTGATGAACAGTCTATCCCTATGTAATTAAAAGTAATTATATTTCTATTTTGGTGATTAACAAAACCATATTATTGTGATAATTATCAAACCCTTAATTAAAGGTCACTAACCTATTTTCTACAAGTCTTAAGCACAGGAATTAATACCAAGGAAAATAAGCCAAAATAGGTAAGCATCTTTACATGTATCTACAACATCATATTTGTCTAAGTACACATCGGTTTCTTTTATAGATCATAACGGTTATAGTAGAACTATAACGATTTCTTCATAACCGTTTCATAAGTACCTTAACGATTTCTTCATAGATTGAAACTTCTTCTGATTTCAAAAGAAATCGTCCTACAATGACTTCTTAAGAGAGCGTAACAACTTGCTTGCATCTACTCCTTTAGTCATCGTAACGACTTGCTCTCGTAACGATTCCTTTAGTCATCGTAACGACTTGCTTTCGTAACGATTCCTTTAGTCATCAGAACGACTTGCTCTCATAACGATTCCTTTAGTCATCGTAAGGACTTGCTCTCATAATGATTACTTTAGTCATCGTAACGACTTGCTCTCGTAACGATTCCTTAGTCATCATAACGACTTACTTTCTTAACGATTCTTTTAGTCATCATAACGACTTGTTGTCGTAACGATTCCTTTAGTCATCGTAACGACTTGCTCTCGTAACAATTCCTTTAGTCATCGTAATGACTTGCTTTCATAACGATTCCTTTAGTCATCGTAACGACTTGCTTTCGTAACGATTCCTTTAGTGATCATAACGATTTGCTATCATAACGATTCCTTTAGTTATCATAACGATTTGCTTATCGCAACGTCTGCTTCAGATATTATAACAATTTACTTTGTGCATCGACTTCTTAAGTAATCATAATGATTTCCTCAATGATCACAACGATTCTTTCATATCTCACAACGATTTGCTGTTTGGTTGCATAATGATTTCATAAGTCATAAATGCATGATTTCATATCAATCAACTTGACAATTACTTATCCTTTCAACGGTTGAATATTCAAAGTCTTCGCACATATTCTTCTGTCAGCTGTGCATTTAATGAAGACTGAACGTATCTCTGTATGCATATAGACGATATCATCCATTATCGTGTCTATTCCATATGCATCTTTTAGAACAACAAAATGGCATTACTATTTTGGTGAATATTCACACCAATGTTGACTGACAACAAGAGACAGCCTAGCTGTCTGCTGTTCTAGCATTTAATGTATGCAGGTCTCTGACAATATTCGTCATACAACGTTGGACCTTATAGAAGCCAAAGGACAGTTCAGAAGATCCTATCTCTTTGCATGCACAAATGGATAAAGGACTGTTGACTGGAAGCTTCCAAGTGCCACTCAGTCTAACGTCCACCAAAAGCTAGACGCAACGGATACTTCAACGTCTAGATTTAAAATTTAAGCTATATATTGAAGAAAGGAGCTCCAGAAGGGATACCCATAGACAGAGAACGATAGTCATACGAAACACTATGATCATCAAATCTTCTACGAGTTCTCAAGAAAGGGCCAAGCCTCATTCCATTAGATTAGCCTTCTTTGCTCTCTGCAGTGTTTGTAGATTTTTGAGAGAGCTTATCTGGATTTGAGAGTAAGCTTAGTTTGTAGACCTTAAGCTGTCAGTCCTTTGCTTCAGATCTTGGCTTGTCAAAGCTTGATCTAGGGGCTTAATCTCCTGCTTACTTGTTTTTGTGCTTGTACCCTTCGTGTGTGAAGGAAGACCTGGGGGTATCCAGGGTGTGTGTGAGCCCTTCTGGTGTGAAGGAAACCTGGTGGGGTATCTAGGGTGTTGTTCCTCTTCGGGCTGAGAAGAGAAGGCCAGCTGAGTGGGTGTTGTAGTGTCCTAGAGGGACTGTACCCTAGTTAGTGAAATCCTGAGTTGTTGTTGGGACTGGACGTAGGACTCCTGTGGAGAGGAGGTCCGAACCAAGATACATCTTGTGTTGTGTGATGTCTTCAGTGTTTGTTGTTTCTCTTTACTAACTAACAATCTTCAAAGTGTATTTCATTTGTACATTGAACTTTTGTATGAAGGTATTAATTGATAAATTTTAAAGACCCATCACCCCCCCCCCCCCCCCCTCTGGGCTACCTAACTGGGCAACAAGTGGTATCAGAGCAAGTCTCTTCGACAAAGAAGAAGATCCAACGATCTGAAGTGTAAAGATCCATGGCAGCCCAAGGTCACAATGAAGGTCATTCTGTCAACCGACCACCATTGTTCGATGGAGAGGACTATGCTTACTGGAAAACAAGAATGGAATTTTTTCTACAAGGTCATGACTATTAGATATGGTCCATAGTTGAAGAAGGCGATCTCCTAGTCACCAACGAAAAAGTTCAGTGGACAGATGATGACAGGAAGAAGATTTCTTCAAACTGTAAGGCTAAAAGCATTCTGTGCTGTGCTCTCAGCAATAAAGAATTCAATAGAGTGTCACCCGGCAAATCCGCAATGGAGATGTGGGAAAAATTGAAAACACTTAGGAAGGCACGGACAAGGTTAAGGAAACCAGAATAGATATTCTGGTAACTCAATATGAGAGGTTCCAGATGCAGCCAGGAGAGTCCATAACTCAAATGTTCAGTAGATTCACAGACATTACAAATGGATTAGCAGGACTTGGGAAGACCTATGAGATTGGAGATATGGTCAGAAAAATCCTTAGATCTCTTCCATCTACATGGACTCCCAAGGTAACAGCCATTGAGGAAGCTAATGATCTAAAGAGGATTTATTTGGAAAAGCTCATTGGGTCCCTTATGGCCACGAGATAAATATGGAGAGACTAGGAGAGTCCTCAAGCAGAAGAAAGAACATTCAAATGCTCTTAAAGCAGAAGAAGACAGATCAGATGAGTCATCAGCCGAAGATGAAAGCTCAAATGATTGCGAACATGAAGAAGCCATGCTATCAAGAAGACTGCAGTGCATTCTAGCCAAGAAGAAGAAGTTCCAATCTGGTAGAAGACAGTTCAATTAAAATAAGGACTTCAAGAAACCATATGGAAAGGATCAGAAAAAGGGCAAGCTCATATGCTACGAGTGCAAAAAGCCAGGACATATCAAAGCAGAATGTCCAAAGCTCAAGAAGCCTGAATTCAGAAAGAGAGAAAGCTCCAAGAAATTCAGGAGGCATAAGAAAAAGACTATGGCAGCCGCATGGAGCAACAACAGCGACTCAGACAGTGAGTCAAGCTCAAAAGTGAAGAAGAAGAAGCCAACTTGGCTATTATGGCAAACACTGAAGAGAAGGTAACTTCTGATTCATCTTTTGATTCTTGCAATGATTCTGATTCTGATAATCTTGAAGAAGCTTTCAACGAATTATACTGTAAATATAGGGAAGTAACAAAACTGTTAAAAGTAAGTAAGAAAAATATTGCATGTTTAGAAAACACTAATTCAGATCTAAAAATAGAAAATGAAGAATTAGAAAAAAAATAACTGAACTTAAAAGAAGAAAGAACTATTATGTGAAATCTAAAAGATAAAAATAAACAAATAATCAGATTAGAAAACAGGAGGGTTCAGATGAACTGAGAAAAAATTAAAAATTTAAATGAAGAAAATGACAAACTGTCAAGCACATTGAAGAAATTTAGAAATGGTAAGAACTCCTGAATATTAAAAGGTGCTAGACGTTCAGGAAAGAAGAAACATGGTTTAGGATATACACCACCAGAAATGAAGAAATAATAATTCAACCTGAAATATATCCAACTCCGAAGTTTACACCTGAACAAAATACAGCATACAAAGCCAATTTCAAATATATTGAAAGAGTAACAAAAACATCCTGCTGTAGCCATTGCAATAAGTTAGGGCATATAAAAATATGTCCAACTAGACATAAAAATGGATAATTAAAAAGGAAACTGTTGACACTAACCAACAAGGACCCAAAAGAACTTGGGTACCTAAAACTTAATGTCTCCTTTTCAGGGAAGCCTTCGAGCATCAAAGTGGTACCTGGACAGTGGGTTCTCAAGGCATATGTCAGGAACAGGAAGCTGTTCACTCATCTCCAAGCTAAAGAAGGAACAGTCTATGGAGATAATGGAAAGGAATGGATAGGTAGTGGGTAGTGTTCTGTGAGTAACAAAGGGAAAATAGTTATTGAAGATGTATGTGTGTCAAAGGGCTAAAGCACAACCTCATAAGCATCAGCCAGCTTTGTGACAAAGGTCATCAGATCAAGTTTCAAGAGCCCAAGTGCAGTATCCTGAGGATGGAGCAGTAATCTTCGAAGCTAATAGAGAAAAGAACCTGTATGTGCTCTATCTTGAAGAACTCAAGGATCAAGACGTTTTTTAGCGGCCAGCAAAGAGCAGTCAACTGAGCTGTGGCACAGAAGATTGGGCCACTGCAGTTTGGATGGCATGAATAAGCTCAGAAAGAGAAGTCTTGTGGAAGGTCTACCAAAGGTCACAATAAATTGGATGGTATCTACAAACCGTGTGCAAAAGGGAAGCACACTAAGAGTTCCTTCAAGTCAAAGACTGTGGTAACCACCTCTAAACCCACAGAACTCCTTCACATGGATTTATTCGGGCCAATGAGGACCACTAGTCTTGGAGGAAAGAATTTTGGATTTGTTATTGTGGATGATTATTCAAAATTCACAAGGGTTTCCTTCTTGGAGCACAAAGATGATACCTTTGATAGTTTTGTAAGCTTCAACAGAAGAGTACAGAAAGACAAGATGTTTTGCATTGTTGGAATCCGGTTAAATCATGGAGGAGAGTTTCAAAATGAAAAATTTGCAAAATTCTGTGATGACCAAGCGATTGAGCATAACTTCTCAGCACCAAGGACACCACAGCAAAATGGAGTTTTGAGAGGAAGAATAGAACTTATTGGATATGGCAAGAACAATGCTGTCAGAATATGATTTACCAAGGTATTTCTGGGCTGAAGCAGTGAACACAGCAAGCTATATCATTAATAGAGTAATGATCAGACCCATCTTGAAAAGACTGCATATGAGTTGTTCAGGGAAAGAAGCCAAAGATCAGTCACTTCAGAACCTTTGGATGTCCATGCTTCATTCACAACAACGGCAAAAGAGACATTGGTAAGTTGGATGCCAAATCAGATGAAGGCATCTTCATGGGGTATGCTACTAAACCTAAAGGTTATAGAGTGTTTAATAAATGCACCTTATTGATTGAACAGTTTGTACATATTATTTTTGATGAAACTACCCTTCCTTGAGAAAGGAAGCAGAGAGCGACATTGATGATGCAGATGACCTGTCTAAGAAATTAAAGAACACATCAATTGAGGACAAGGAAGATCCACCTCTGGAAGACTTGTAGCAAACAGACATTGAACATGAAAATCTTCCAAAGGAATGGAGATAAGAAAGATCACCCACCTGAAAATTTATTGGTGATCCATCTGTAGGGGTAAGAACAAATGTAATCCCTTGTGATTACCTAGCATTTGTTTCTCAAATAGAGCCTAGGACAGTCAATGAAGCTCTTACTGATGAGTCTTGGATTCTAGCCATGCAAGATGAACTGAATCAGTTCAAGAGAAACCATGTATGGTCACTTGTTCCTAGACCATCAGGTCATCCAGTTATTGGCACCAAATGGGTGTTCAGAAATAATTGGATGAAGCTGTGTGATCTTAAGAAACAAGGCCAGATTGGTAGCTCAAGGCTATTCCCAAGAGGAAGGTATAGATTTCGATGAAACCTATGCACTTGTAGCTAGACTTGAGGCTATTAGGATTTTACTTGCATATGCATCTGCTCTAGATTTGAAATTATTTCAAATGGATGTCAAATCTACATTTTTAAATGGTTTCATTAAAGAAGAAGTTTATGTAGAACAACCCCCGGGTTTTGATGATTCAGAATTTCCAAATCATGTTTTTAAACTTCATAAGGCATTATATGGTTTAAAGCAAGCACCTAGAGCCTGGTATGAAAGGCTTAGTTCTTTTTTATTAGATCATGGTTTCACTAGAGGACAAGTAGATAGCACTTTATTTATAAAGTCAAAGGTCAAGCACATACTACTTGTACAAATTTATGTAGATGACATAATTTTTGATCTACTGATGAATCTCTTTGCAAGTACTTTGAGAAGCTTATGCAGGGAGAATTTGAGATGAGCATGATGGGGGAGCTGAACTACTTCCTTGGATTACAAATCAAGCAAGGAGGAGATGGCACCCACATCTATCAAGCCAAATACACCAAGGAACTCTTGAAGAAGTTTGGATTCGAAAATTCCAAGCCACTGTCAACAACAATGAGCATTCAACAAGAATGGACAGTGACAAAGATGTAAGAAAGTAGATCAAAAGATCTATAGAGGTATGATAGGTTCTCTTTACTTACTTAACTGCCAGCAGACCTGATATACTATTTAGTGCATGTGTGCTAAATATCAAGCAGACCCTAGAGAATCTCATTTAATTAGTGTTAAAAGAATTTTTAGATATTATCTAGAACTCATGATCTAGGTATCTGGTATCCAAAATCATGTGAAGTAAATTTAGTAGGGTACTCTGATGCTGACTATGCTGGATGCAAACTAGATAGAAAAAGCACCAGTGGTGTTGTCAATTTCTTGCAGGATGCTTGATATCCTAGTCCTCCAAGAAGCAGAATTCAGTAGCACTCTCAACTGAAGCTGAGTACGTGGCTGCTGGAAGTTGTTGTACACAACTCCTATGGATAAAGCAACAACTTGAGGACTACAGAATGCACATCAAGTCAACTCCACTGTTACGTGACAACACAAGTGCCATAAACTTAACCAAAAATCCAGTACAGCACTCAAGAACTAAACATATTGAGGTTAGATATCATTTTATTCGTGATCATGTAGCTAATGGTAATATTGAAATATCATTTATTGACACAAATAATCAGTTGGCAGATATCTTCACAAAAGCCTTACCCGAAGAGAGGTTCACTTCTCTCAGAAGGAATTAGGCATGTGTAAATTGTGATAGATTTATCTGTTAAATACTGAAATATTAATTTTAGAGCCCAATTAATTATTCTCCTTGAAGTGAGAAAAAATTATCTCAATTACTTCTCATTTATCCTTCTTGCGTAAATTCTCCTATCGGTTCGTTTTGTGTAATTCTTTATTTCTTTCAAACTAGAGTTTGTCGTTTTCTGCCATAAAGGCGCACCTCTTCAAAAAGGGGGCATTTATCCTCTATTTTATAAATCCCGTAATCTGCATGAGAATGATTCGTCTCCCCTCTTTATCTCTTTCGTTCTCTTGCCTGAGGCGATAACCCTTCGCCCCCGGCATCGACTTCTCCCCAGATTTGAAGCCTTCAACCTCTCCCGCTAGAAATTTCTTGAGGGTTTCTCCTTCAACCACCCTTCCAGACCTCCAGAACCTCTTCTTGCTTGATTCTATGGACTCTTCAACAGTTTCTGACAGTGTTGGGGGTTACGGAGCTGCATTCCTCACCGCAGAAGAGCAAGCCAGGTTCGCTTTAGTCAAGGCAAAGCTTTGCGGGCACAAGGCAGTGGATTTAGCAGACATGGAGAGGAACGAAATGGGCAGTTTGGTTGAAGCTCTACAGAGGCTGAAATGGACGAAGATTGCAACCCTTTCTGATGTAAGTTATCCAGATCTTGTCAAGGCTTTCTATGTCTGTCTGAAGATAGAAGAGGATGGGACCCTGACTTCTATGGTCAAGGGAACCCAAATCAAGATCACCACGGAATTGTTACATCTCTATTTGAAGTTTCTACTTCCGGTCGCAGTGGAGTCCACACTGTGGACACTCATGTCAAGGGTTTGGGAATAATAGGCCCAGAGTATACAGGCTGAAGGATGGAAAGCTGGATATTAACCAGCTCAGTGCCTTTAACAGGCTTTTGCACTTCATAATCTGTCAAATCATCGTGCCAAGGAGTGCAACTTTTTCTTCATGCACCAAGGCTGATTCAGACCTGATGTTCTGGGCTATCCAGAATCAGAGATTAACACTGCAGAGTTGATAATTGAGAGAATGAGGTTTGCAAGATCCCAAGTGTGGGACATTAAGAGCAAATTGAATATCTCCCTACCTTATGCCCATCTCCTGACTAGAATCTTTCATCATTTTGGGATAAGTGTAGTGGGTGATGTATCTGAAAAGATGGGCCAAGCTATTAGGTCCAGAAATTTGAGAAAAAGTGGTTTTTATGTAGTCAATGGTGTATGGTCTAAAAGGGGCTGTTGACGTGAAGCCATCCTTGGTGAAACCCAAGAAGACCAGAACCTGTAGCAGAAGCAGCAGCAGTGGCAGAATCAGCAGCAGCAGAGGTAGTTCAAGCGGTACCAATAGCTCCAGCAGTTGAAGAACCAGCAGAACAGCAGCACCAGCACCAGAAGCAGCAGTTGTTGATGAATCCAGTAGAAGGATTGAGGACATTCCTCCTGAAGACATTGAGCAATGGGGCAATTCTCAGAGGTTCCTCTTCCATCTTCCCAAGTAGGCAGTCTACTTAGGGATGCACTGGACTCCATCTCTCAGGGGAGCCAGTTGCACATGAGCCAAGTGTAGCAAAATCTGTGGCAGGTCCCACAGAAGATGTAGTTATGGAAGAAGCTCCAAGCCAGAAGGAGCAAGTCCAAATTCAAGAGGATGTTGTAATGGAAGATGCTCCCATTGAGGGGGAGCAGTCAGTGGCAGAGGAGATCCAGGGAGTCAGTGCTGTGGCATCAGGCCACACTGAAATTCATTCAGAAGTCCTCCCAGTTCAAGATGAAGAAGCAGCAGCAGCAGCACAAACTGAAGTTCCCATGGAAAGTGTGCATACTGAAGAAGAAGCTGAAGTTGAGAAGGGTAGTGAGACTTAGGGGGAGGGAAGTGAAAATCCCCCAGAGAACTAGTTCAGAGAAGGTGAGACTGCCAGTTCCTCAGATTCTGAGGATGACCAAGATCAGCAGCCTCCAATGGACAAGGCCCAGGAGAAAGGGAAAGCAACATAAGTTCCAGATGTCCCTCTCCTAGCTGACACTCCTTATCAGAGACAGATGAGGCAAAGAGTCATTATCAATTTGAAGCCTGTGATAGAGAGGTTGGATGCTCACGGAGAAATCTTATGCTCATTGCAATCTGATGTAAATTCCATCTTCATGAGCCAGGCATCAGTCACCAAAGAGATATCTCAAGTACGAAATGCTATGAAGGGTTCAACAAAGAAATGGGAAGTATGAAGTCCATGCTTTATGAGATTTTGAAGGCAATTGGAGCCCAAGCTCCTCTCCTCCCTCCACCTCCTGCTGCTCAAAGAAGTGAAGAAGATGTTCCAAGGCCATCTGGGCTAGATGAGCAAGTGGCAGGGTCATCAGGGCTGCAGCAGCTAGTTCACAAGCAGAGGTCAGTTGTTCAGGGCCATCAAGGCCAGTTGAGCAAGTGCAAGGGCCTTCAGGGCCAGCTGAGAAGTGTCAGGGCCATCAGGGCCTTTGGAGTTAGAGTGTGTGCAGCACATAGCTGAAGAAGCAGAAGCTGTAGCTCCTGAGCCCCCAGCTCCTTCCTCCACTCAGACCCCAGTACCTCCATCACCACCTTCATCATCCACAGCTCCACCTGTACCTCAAACCTTCAAGAAACCACAACCCAGAACCATCTCATCACCTACACCTTTTCCTTCACAATCCACTTCATCTCCTGCATCTTCAACACCCATTTCTCCACCTCCACCTGTTTTTGAGGTCCCCTCCAGACTCCTCATTAGCTGGAGCCTCCTCTTCTTCTGGTCCACCATCCTCAGGACCATCAGAGATCCCACCTACTACCTCACACTCCCTTTTACATTCTTCTCCTCCACCCTCTTTCATTACTATAATTCCTGAGGGTGCTCAACTTGAATCTCCCTATCTTGGGAAAGTCAAGGATGAGTTTGAAGAAGTCATCCTCCGGTCTGTACTGAAGGTTGGGGATCATATCCATAAGGCAAACTCTTCTAGTTCTGCTCCTAAGAAGAGGAAATTCTCCTCTCTTTCATCTGACCCTCGCTATCCCCCTATGTGGTTTTCTCTCTCAGGAGACAACAGAAATAAACCTCTGTACAGAGAATATCTTCAGAAGGTTGTTTTTGCTACTCTTATCAACCTTCCTTTTCTTAACCTTTCAGACCACTTGAATTTTATTCTACCCTATACCTCTCTAACCAATTAGAAAAATCCAAATCTTCTCTATTGCTCATTCCAAGACTGAAGAGCAATGGGCTAGGGGGCACCGAGAGCTGTACAACAAATTTCTTCTGGCTAAGTCTGCTACATTCCCTCCAAGGGACCATTCCCTGACTCTTTCAGAATGGTTCCAAATTCATCACAAGAATTGTTGGGCCCCATCATTCAAAGGAGATCAAGATGGATAGGCATTTCCAACTCTTCAACAACTATAGATATGTCCATCGACTCCCTGAGGTCCAATTCAGCCAATTTAAGCAGGCCATAATGCACTTGGTTCAGCCGACGCCCACACTGAAGCTGTCCAAGTAGACTTTGCCACCCTTCAGGTGCCAGAGGAAATCTTGCTTCCACCTATTCACTCATGGTCATGGACTCTTCTGTTGGGTCTATCATCTTTGAACGTTTTTCTAGAGCAATGGGCAGAATCAAGGTACAAAAGGGCTTCCAAGTGGCATTTCATAGATTTCTCTTCAGAGAATGCCACCAAGGCCATGTCAGTGCTGAGATTCTAGCTCCTATTTTGTCAGAATGTGAGAGGTTGACACCTTCAGAGTAGGCCAGATTTTACCCTCTCTCTGCTCAACAGCTGTCAGAGCTTAATGAATCTCAAGTCAGGGAAGGTCACTCTCCAGTTTTTGCAGCTACATTTTTAGACATGAACTCTATTCACCTCGTCCAGGATCCCTTCCAGATTTGGGTTGAGTGATATAAAGTCTATGTAGCCCTTTGTCAAGAGCTGAAGGCCAAGCAGAACTTCTATCCCATTCAGTTGATCAATTTCTTGCTCGAGCCAATTTGGATCTGTATCCTTCAAAAGAATCTCCCTTAGCAGAGAAGCCTATGCCAATCTCCTTGATGAGCAGTTGGCTCTCCATTTGAAGAGAATGGCTCCCTCCATGGGACCCAAGTACACTCTTGCCCCTGGTGTATTTCGTCAAGTTTTTGAAAAGCAGGAAGAACAGGCATGGGAAATCATTTCTCATTTTGCCTCCATCCTCTCTCCTTCCTTTTATCTCCCTGTACCTTCCCAAATGAATGAATACAAATAGTATTTCCTGTCTCATTCAGTTGTTTTCTCTTCTTCTTTGTCTTTTCCTTGCATTTTTTTTGCTAATGACAAAAAGGGGGAGAATTATTGCAGCTCTAAATACATATGGAGATCTATTTATCTGTGTTATTTGCTAAAGTTTGTTAATTTGTTAAAGTTTTGTCATCACCAAAAGGGGAGATTGATGAACAGTCTATCCCCATGTATTAAAAGTAATTACATTTCTATTTTGGTGATTAACAAAACCATATTATTGTGATAATTATCAAACCCTTATTAAGGGTCACTAACCTATTTTCTACAAGTCTTAAGCACAGGAATTAATACCAAAGGAAAATAAGCCAAAACAGGTAAGCATCTTTACATTATATCTACAGCATCATATTTGTCTAAGTACACATCGGTTTCTTTTATAGATCACAACGATTACAGTAGAACTGTAACAATTTCTTCATAACCGTTCATAAGTACCTTAACGATTTTTCATAGATTGAAACTTCTTCTGATTTCAAAAGAAATCGTTCCTACAACGACTTCTTAAAGAGAGCGTAACGATTTGCTTGCATCGACTTCCTTTAGTCATCGTAACACTTGCTTTCGTAACGATTCCTTTAGTCATCGTAACGACTTGCTCTCGTAACAATTCCTTAGTCATCGTAACGACTTGCTCTCGTACGATTCCTTTAGTCATCGTAACACTTGCTCTCGTAACGATTCCTTTAGTCATCGTAACGACTTGCTTACATCGATTCCTTTAGTCATCGTAACGACTTGCTCTCGTAACGATTCCTTTAGTCATTGTAACGACTTGCTCTTGTAACGATTCCATTAGTCATCGTAATGACTTGCTTTCGTATGATCCTTTGGTCATCGTAACGACTTTCTTTCGTAACGATTCCTTTGGTCATCGTAACGATTTGCTATCATAACGATCCTTTAGTTATCATAACGATTTGCTTATCGCAACGATGCTTAAGATATTATACGATTTGCTTTGCGCATCGACTTCTTAAGTAATCATAATGATTTCCTCAATGATCACAATGATTCTTTCATATCTCACAATGATTTGCTGTTTGGTTGCATAACGATTTCGTAAGTCATAAATGCATCGATTTCATATCAATCAACTTGACATATGGCTTATCCTTTCAACGGGTTGAATAGTCAAAGTCTTCGCACATATTCTTCTGTCAGTTGTGCATTTAATGAAGACTGAACATATCTTTGCATGCATACAGACGATATCATCCATTATCGTGTCTATTCCATATGCCTCTTTTAGAATAGCAAAATGACATTACTATTTTGGTGAATATTCACACCAACGTGACTGACAACAAGAGACAGCCTAGCTATCTACTGTTCTTGCATTTAATGTATGCAGGACTCTGACAACATTCGTTATACAACGTTGGACCTTGTAGAAGCCAAAGGACACTTTAGAAGATCCTATCTCTTTGCGTGCACAAATGGATAAAGGACTGTTGACTGGAAGCTTCCAAGTGCCACTCAGTCTAACGTCCACCAAAAGCTAGAGGCAATGGATACTTCAACGTCTAGATTTCAAATTGAAGCTATATATTGTAGAAAGGAGCTCCAGAAGGGATACACATAGACAGAAAATGATAGTCATACAAAACACTCCGATCATCAAGTCTTCTGCGAGTTCTCAAGAAAGAGCCAAGCCTCATTCCATTAGATTAGCTCTTCTTTGCTCTCTGCATGTTTGTAGATTTTCGAGAGAGCTAGTCTGGATCTGAGAGTGAGCTTAGTTTGTAGACCTTAAGCTCTCAGTCCTTTCCTTCAGATCTTTCTTGTCAAAGTTTGATCTAGGGGCTTAATCTCCTGCTTACTTGTTTCTGTGCTTGTACCCTTCGTGTGTGAAGGAAGACCTGGTGGTATCCAGGGTGGTGTGAGCCCTTCTGGTGTAAAGGAAGACCTGGTGGGGTATCCAGGGTGTTGTTCCTTTTCGGGCTGAGAAGAGATGACCAGTTGAGCTGGGTGTTGTAGTGTTCCTAGGGGGACTGTACCCTAGTTAGTGAAATCCTGAGTTGTTGCTCAGGGACTTGACGTAGACTCCTGTGGAGAGGAGGTCCGAACCAGGATACATCTTGTGTTGTGTGATTGACTTCATGTGTTTGTTGTTTCTCTTTACTAACACTAACACTTCAAAGTGTATTTCTTTGTGAATGTTTTTATTAAATAGGTATTAGTTGATAATTTTAATGACCCATTCACCCCCCCACTGGGCTACCTAACTGGGCAACACAACGGATCCGAAGACCTGGAAGTGTTAGAAAAATGGTCTAGTGAGATATGTACTGAACTTAAATAACTATAACAATCTGTACAATATGTCCCAAATAAAAGTACTGGTACAAGAAGAAATGTGCATTCCTTTAGGGACTACCCCAAGAACTTGAAAAACACAACTTTCAACTCACTCAGGTACAGGAGTTCACAACACTCGCTCCAATTGTTGCTGACACACATGGCGCCATAGTCGCCTACACAACCTGTCCAACACCGAGCTCCCACGATGACGAGCCCCTAGCTAAAGGATGTAAGGGGGTGAGCCTCGCGACAAGACCTATATGGATTACCAGTCCCTCACCGGCCAGAGCAATAGGAACTCCGAAAATAGAAACTACACTAGAAAGCTTAAAGCGAGGAACACCTACAGTAGGGTACTACTAAGCAGCAGAACAAAACAATGTTGCCCCTGACCACCAACCAAGGTCGTGACACACACATGACTCCTGCAAACCAACGAAGTCAGGCACAATACGAAAGAAGTCTCGACACGCTTGCCGAGACAGGGGTCTCACGGTGACCACCGAGCAACCACGAAAGAACGGCGTCACACCACAAGCACGACCACCTAAGACCTCCACAGGTCGAGGGTGTAAGACTCGGCTTCCCGACTTTCCGCCCGGTGTCTTGATGACTGGCCACTAACACGTTCAGGCTTGGCGACGCATTATGTGCACGCCGTGGGAGCACGATGAGACAGTCACCTTGTCACTGTGAGCGTGTGTGTCGCGTTCTTGTCGCCCCGCTTCTCCGTCGCGTCTTCATGTCGTGACCGATCACGTGTTTATGACTGCTTTATGTCCTTTCGGTCGTCTGACGCTTGTCAGGGTGCCAGGTGTATCAGTACGACCTCTGGGGTTGTCGCGGTGTCCCTAGGGGATGCGTTGTTGTTGCATCCCATTGACCCGTCGTGTTAAGGTCCTTAACGTGACAGGGCGGTCCGTTGCATCTTGGGTGCCGAAGGCTAAAAGCCTTGGCCGGTGACCCTTCCCCCTCTCTCTCTTATTCTTCCCTTCTCCCTCTCCCTCCGGTGGTGCTCCGCCTCCCCATCTCCGCTTGTGTGTTTTCAGGCGAGGAGGAGGGTCTGTGTGCTACCGTGGCGTCGTGGACCTTGCATGGAGCGAGGAGGAGGTGGCCAACCAACGTGAAGGGCCCCATTGGAGTTCGTTCTTTGTGAAAGGTAGGGATTGCTTGAACTCTTCTCGATCCGGGTGGATTGGGAGCTCTTCGTGCTTTCTAGCTTGTTTAGATAGCTTTCCCATGCTCCCCACCCCCGTATGACATTATTGTAGGTTGTGGGCGACCCCCGGATTAAGGATCCGTCGGTCTGCCTCTCTGTTGATGTCGCGACCGCACGGTGCGTCGCAATATCAGAAGAGGCATCGGCCCGATCGAGCGCGACCTTATCGCGACGCGTTTGGCAGTCGCGATAAGGGTCACTGTCGCAACGCGCTTTCCAGTCGCAACAGGTTTTGCTGTCGCGACACTTTGCCCCATCGCGATACGGTGGTGTCACAATGCCCTTCCCCATCGTGATGGTATCGCGATTACCTGTGGGGGCGTGACATTACCTATGTTGCCTCGGTTGTTTCTGTGGCCCCGGTTTGTGTGTCGGCATGTGCCCCAAGGCAGGCTTTTCACTTAGCACCTTCTGGTAGGGAACGCGGCAGGTTACCTCCCTACGTTCAGTGACCGAAGGTGACACCTTCGTGGCCGTATCCTGGCAGTCATGCCAGGAGGGTCGCGTCTGTCTAATAATCGATTGACTGACGGTCCATCGATTATTAGCAGAGCGACGAGTTTCTGTGCTGGATGGTTTGTTTCTGAGGCTCTGGCTTTCCATACTTGTTTGGTTGGCCAACGACCCTCTCGGGGGTTTGTGCGTGCCTTATGCTTGCTGGACTTGTCGTGTGTTACAAGCCAGTAGTTCAGAATGGTTTTTGTTGTGCTGGCCTGCCTATTCACCCAGTCCTTGGCACTTGAGGGCTTGTCCCATTCATAGGTTGTCTCCATTGCTTGGGACCGCCGTCCTCGGGAGCCTGTTGAGGAGTACTCCGGGCTTGAGCTTGCTCGAGTTGGCAGCCGACTTGGCGGACTCTAGAGCAGAGGGGAAAATGAGGTTTGGACAGCGGCGCTGAGTTGTTTATAGAGCTCTGTTGTCTAGGGAGGGACGGCGAGGTCGTTGAGGCGGTTCTCTTCCCGGCGCGGCCTAGAAAGTCCTTTGTCTCACTACCTCTCTCTGCGTTGGTTCCGGAGCCACGTAGTGGTGCTAGGCGTGGGTCGTAGCTTGGCCAGGCTGCGGTGTTGCGTGTGTTGTGTGTTCTTAGCAGTTCTGTATCTCTCTTCCAGGGAGGTTAGAGGCAGAGCCGGCTAATGAGCGGAGAGGGTGTGGACGGCGCGTCCCCCTCTTTGCTGCCAGTGGCGGTGGCTTGGTTGCTGTTGTTGTGACACCATTTCCTCACGATGTTTCCAATTGTTATCCGTTGCCCTTGCTTACATGGCGGTTATAGCCTGGTTGTGTCTAGTCTCCGTGGGCGTCGTTGATCTGGCCTTGTGCAGACCCGTGCTTCTAGTGGTTTCCACTCGGTGTTCTCCCGTTTCATAGTCCCGTCTTGGGTGCCAGTCTGGTGACACCGACGCGTGATGTTTCCCAACCTCGCGGTGTGTCCGGGGTCCAGAGTGGTTCTGCTTGTGGGCCCTCGCCTTGTGGAGGTCTGAGGTGGTCGTGCTTGTGGTGAGACGTCGTTCTCCCATGGTTTTTTGTGGTCTCGATGGGCCAAGGGTTGCTTCCACTTTGTGCCCGACTCCGTTTGTTTCTACTGGAGTCGTGCGTGTGTCACGACCTTGGTTGGTGGTCGTGGCATTACACTATCTGTTCTGCTATTTTGTAGTACCCTGCTGTAGGTGTTCCTCGCTTTACGCTTTCTAGGGTAGTTTCCAATTTTTGGAGTTCCTGCTACTTGGGCCGGTGAGGGACTGGTAATCCCTATTGGGGCTTATTCGGGAAGCTCACCCCCCTACTCTCTTCAGCTAGGGGCTCGTCGTTGCAGGAGCTCTGTGTCGGACGGGTTGTGGAGTCGGCTATGGCGCCGTGTGTTGTCAGCAGCAGTGAGAGCGAGGGTTGAGAGCTCTTGTACCGAGTGAGCTGAGAGTTGTGTTTTGCAAGTCCTCGGGGTATGACCCTTAAGGACTACACCTTTCTTCTTGTACCTGTACTTTTGCTTGGGACACGTTGTACAGACCTTCATATATTATACATATTGTTATAGTTATTTAAATTTAGTACATATCTCACTAGACTATTTCTTCTAACCTTCCAGATCTTCGGATCTGTGGGTGGCGATGTGAACATCGGGGTCTCTGGCGGGGGTCGGCGAGGTCGGGTCATTACAGAGGGTATCAGAGAGGGTGTCTACTGAGATTTTTAAACAGTTAATAACTATAGCTGTCATAAAGAAAGGACTAGTACGCTGCTGACACCGTCCGACTAGTGTTAGGCTTGTGTTTTCATTGTTTTTCAGGTGTGCGGCTTCCTTGCAATTTCGTGTGCGCACTGCAGTAGGTTGCAGTTGTTACTGCTTCGCGTGCGTGGCGAGTGTGGTCACTCAGTGTGTTCATGCCGTGGTGGCACGGTTGGCGCTGGGCTCGTTGGCAATAGTCTTTCCCGTATGGAGGATGATTGCAGGCAAGTCTAGGTGCAGTGCTTCTGGTCGCCATTAGCATCTGGGTGTGTGTCCCGCTGTGGCTGAGAGAGACTGCGTGTGGTGTGGCCTTCACCGATGCAGGGTTGTTGCCTGTGGAACTGGTGGAAGGTGTCCTTGCCTTGTTGACTGCCCCTCTGTTGTTGGGGTGTGTGCTGTGTTGGTTGTGTGTGTGGTCTCTTTTCTGTGCGCTATTGTGCATTGTGCTCTACTTGGTCGGCGTTGTTGCTTGGGCTAAGCAGATGTTCTATGTGCCATGTTGCATAACTTGTTGAGAGCTCTGACACTTGCCTGTGGTTGTTGTCGGCCGGGTGCTGGCTGGTTGTGAACTCTGGTGAGGTGCTCCCAAAGTTCTTCTCTGTTGGTTCTAGAGGAAGTGAGTTTCCCCAGAACTATGTTGTGCTCGTTTCGGGTTTCTGTTGCGTTGCCCTCTGGTTGAGGTGCATCGCTTGGTTGCCCTGTGTTCTGGTGAGGTTTCCCAGAACCGTTTGTTGTTCTCTGGTGAGGGTTTCTCTCAGGACTGTTCCGTGCTCGTTTCTGTTGTTGTGGTGCTGCCTCAGGGTCTGAGGATGCTGTTGGTTTCGCTGGTGCGTTCTGGCGGGTTTTCCCAGAACGGTGCCTTGGTGGTTCTGATGGAGGTTCTCCCAGGACCGGCTTGCATTGCTTCTGCTTGCTGCAGTGTTCTCCTTGATGGTCCATGTTGCTTGGTCGTTGGGTTGCGCATTCTGGTGAAGGTTCTTCCCAGGATCGCCCTTTGTCGCTTCTGGCGGAGGTTCTCCCCAGGAGTGTTCTGTGTTCATTCGGGCCACCATTGTGTTGCCCCTATGGTTCGATGTGTGCCATTTGGTTGGGCTGCGTTTTGGAGAGGTTCTCGCAGGACAGCTCTTGGCGCTTTTGGTGGAGGTTCTCCCGAAAGTTCCTTCGTGTGGTTTTGGTTGTCGCCGCTCTCTCTCTTTGTCTAGAGATGAGCTGTCGTTGTTGCCGGTTGGACTGTCTGCGTTACAGTCTACTTGAGCGTTGTCGGTCAGGTGTGGTGCCTTTGACCGTGTGTCTGGCCATTGCGCTGGCCAGGCTGTCTCGTTGTTCGTTTCCAAGTTTCTAGATCACGTCGGTGGGACTTTGTGTGTCCCCATGGCTTGTGGTTTGTCATGTTTTCCTGTGCCCAGTGTGCTCTCCCAGATGGTGGTCTGATGAGTGTAGTGGTGTCTAGCTGGCTTGCTTCTAGTGAACCGTCAGTCTTGCATTGTGGTTTTCCCTCTCGCGTGTGGAAGAGACTCGTTGTGTGTGTCTTCTTCCTCTGCTTTCCGTTGGTTGCTCGGGGTAGCGATGCTCCACTGTGGTGTTGTGTTCCAGGGTGCGCATCGTTGTGACCTTCTGGTGGAGTCATCTCCCTTGAGTTGTTTTGGGTTGAGTTGGTCGCTCCCCTCATACCGACGTTCCCTTGTGGCACCGTGGGTCGGTGGACCAATTTGTGTCGTTTGTCGACGTGATGGTTTTTTTTGCTACCTACCTGAACAATTTGGGGCATTGGGTCCTTGTTGGTTTGGTGCGAGGTAATACCATTTTCCGTTGGGTTGCTGCCTCAGTATTGTTCCACTGTGCATTTCTTGCTTGGCTCGCTCGTGTAAGCGTTGTTCCAGTGTATGCTCGATTGTGCCTCAGCTTGTGCCTTGGAGGCTTTTAGTGTGATCGTTCTGGTTTTGGGCCTCTCTATCGGTGGAGATAGAGGTGGTGCTTCTTGCTCTTGAGCGCTAGGGAGTTGCTGAGGTTTTTGCTCCCCGTGCGGCAGAGTCGGTGCTCCGTGTTTTGTGCGGTTTATGGAGCCAATGTGGTTGTTGTGCTCTTGATGTTGTCTACTTTTCATGCACTTCTCTTTGGGTCCTCTGGTGGGAGTCCCCCTCAGTGGGCCCTGTGTCATCTACGGCCATTGGTGCGGTTGTGTGTACTACACCTTGAGCGTTTTTCGATGCTTCGTGTTTTTGTGCCTCAAGGGCTGGGGCCGGTGTGCCTGTTGTGCCCTTTTTAGGCTTGCGGTCCATTGCGTGTGGATTTTGGTAGGTCTCTGGTGAAGTGTCCTTCCTGTTAGCCCGTGGTGTTTCGGCCGCTGGTGCACCTGTGTTGCACTTTGCTTAGTTTTGGTGCTTGTGGTAGCACCGTATGCTCAAGCTTGAGTGTTTCGATTTTGTGCCATCTAGAGCCTTGGTGCATTGTGTTGTACCTTGGGTGGCTCCTGGTGCTTGTGATAGCACCGTGTGTTGTGCCTTGTGCCTATTCGTGAGATTTATGTGTCATTTCATGACTTCGCTCGATGTTGAGGCATTGGGCCTTCCGCCTCTAGGACAGTGTGCTAGCCTGAGTCTTGTGGTTGTACCGTTGCCATTGTGCGGTGGCTGCTTTGGCGTTGTCTAGGTAGCCCTATCGATGGTATGCCAAGCTTTGGTCGTGGCCTATGTCTGGGTTTTCCCTTTCGCTTTGGGAGCGAGTGTGTTCGGTTGTAGTACCCTACATTGGTCTGGGTCCCTTTGAGGTCGACGTATTGTCCTCGACCTCTGTGGTTGTTTCGGTTCTCGTGTGGTTGTGCATCTTTCTGTGTTGGCACGTATTACCCGCGCTGAGCTGTGTGCGCGTGGCGGGTGTGCTGCCAACTCCTCGCTTGTTCTTTGTTTGTGCGTGGCGTTGATGAGTCTGGAAGCCGATGGCGGAGTCTCCTATAGGTTTGCCTGGTAACAGTGAGACTTATTAGCTTGCTAGTACTCAACCACGTGGTTTTTTCGACGTTGGGAGGTGTCTGGCTTTGGCTTAACCTGAGACGTCCTTCATGCTTCCGTCGCAGTGTGCCTTGTTGTGGAGCGTGTAACTCCCAATTTTTGTGGCTCCGCATGTGGTTTGGTGTCCTTGTCGGACCACGAGGACGGTCTGGGTGAGACCTAGTGGTGATAGTGGATACCATTTTCACGTGTTGAGGTTTCTTCGCGTGCGTTTGCTGTCCCTGTTGGACCGTGAGGAAGGTCTGGGTGAGACCTAGTGGTGACAGTGGACGTCGTTCCGTGTGTTGCGGATCCTCCGCGAGCGTGATGGGCTCTGGTTCTCGTCGCTCATGTGGCTTCTCGGTTGGGCTGGTGACTGATGCCAGCTGCTAATAGTAGCGCGAGGCTGTTCCCCTGAGACTTGTGGTCGGTTCTCAGGTGTTTCTCATGTTGCTATTGGCAACTGCGTCCTCTGTTAGGCGTTGCTGAGGACAGTGTGGGTTGCCAATCGATCGGCCCAAACAGTGGGGTCTGTTGGTGGCTGTAGCCGTGCAGTTTTCGACTGGCGTTTTCTACTGTTTGGGCCGAATTTGGCGTCGCTCGGCACCTGTGGGGTTGTCGTTCCGTTTGGGCACCCCACGTGTGCCTGGAGTGAGCTGTTGATTTTCGGTTGTGTGCTCCACTCGTGTGTTTTTGGAGCCTGTTGTGGGAGCCATTGGTTTTCCAGCTTCATGTGCCCGCGCGCGTTTGGTAGTGTGGTTGTTGCCACGAGCAAGTCGTGTTGAGACTTAGTGGCTTATTCGCTTGGTCTTACGTTTACTCCCTGTGTTTCGTTTCGTGCCTCGGATCTTTTGGGCTTGCCCCAATTTTGAGGATGAAATTGTTTTAAGGGGGGTAGGATGTAAGACCCGGCTTCTTGGATTTCCGTCCGGTGTTTTGGATGACCTTGCCACTAACCGTCCAGGCTTAGCGACGTGTTTGTGTCACGCAGTGGGAGCATGACGCAACAGTCATCCTTGTCGCGGCGAGCATGTGCATTGCGTTCTTGTCACGCCCGCTTCTTCGTCGCGTCTTCGGTGTCGCGACCTGTCAACGGGTCGCAACTGCTTTCTGTCCTTTCGGTCGTTTGACACCTGTCAGGGTGGCAGGTGTGTCAGTAGTACCTATCGGGTTATCGCGGCGTCCTTGGGGGATGCATTGTTGTTGCGTCTCGTTGACCCGTTGCGTAAGGTCCTTACGCGACGGGGCGGTCCGTCGCATCTTGGGTGCCGAAGGGTAAAAGCCTTGGCCGGCGACCCTTCCCCCCTCTCTCTCTTCTTCTTCCCTTCTCCCTCACCCTCCGGCGGTGCTCCGCCTCCCCCTCTCCCCTTGTGTGTTTTCCGGCATGGAGGAGGGCCGTGCATTGTGCCGTGGTGTCGTGGACCTTGCGTGGACCGAGGAGGAGGTGGCGAACCGACGTGAAGGGCCCCATTGGGGTTCGTTTTTCGTGAAAGGTAGGGATTGCTTGAACTCTTTTCGATCCGAGTGGATCGGGAGCTCTTCGTGCTTTCTAGCTAGTTTAGATAGCTTTCCCATGCTCCCGTCCCCCGTATGACGTTTTTTGTAGGTTGTGGGCGACCCCCGGATTGAGGATCCCATCGGTCTACCTCTCTGTTGATGTCGCGACCGCACGGCACGTCACGATATCAGAAGAGGCATTGGCCCAGTCGAGCACGACCTTATCGCGATGCGTTTGGTGGTCGCGATAAGGGTCACTATCGCGACGCGCTTTCCAGTCGCAACAGGTTTTGCTGTCGTGACAGTTTGCCTCATCGCGATATGGTGGTGTCGCGGTGCACTTTGCAGTCGCGATGGTATCGCGACGACCTATGGGGGCGTGACATTACCTGTGTTGCCTCGGGTGTTTCTGTGGCCCCGGTTTGTGTGTCGGCATGTGCCCGGGCAGGCTTTGCCCTTACGACCTTCTGATAGGGAACGTGGCAGGTTACCTCCCTGCATTCAGTGACCGAAGGTGACACCTTCGTGGCCGTGTCCTGGCAGTCGTGCCAGGAGGGTCGCGTCTGTCTAATAATTGATTGACTGACGGTCCATCGATTATTAGCAGAGCGATGAGTTTCTGTGCTGGATGGTAGTGTTCCGAGGCTCTAGCCTTTCCATACGTGTTTGGTTGGCCGACGGCCCTCTCGGGGGTTTGTGCGTGCCTCGCGCTTGCTGGGCTTGTCGTGTGTTACAAGTCAGCAGTTCGGCGTGGTTTTTGTTGTGCTGCCCCACCTGTTCGCCCGGTGCTTGGCACTTGAGGGCTTGTCCCGTTCAGAGGTTGTCTCCGTTGCCTGGGACCCCCGTCCTTGGGAGCCTGTTGAGGGAGTACTCCGGGCTACGAGCATGCTCGAGTTGGCAGCTGACTTGGTCGACTCTAGAGTAGAGGGGAAAATGAGGTTTGGACGACGGCACAGAGTCGTTTGTAGAGCTCTCTTGTATGGGGCAGGACGCTGAGGTCGTTGAGGCAGTTCTCTTCCCGGCGCAGCCCAGACAGTCCATTGTCTCACTGGCTCTCTCTGCGTTGGTTCTAGAGCCACGTAGTGGTACTAGGCGTGGGGCCGCAGCTTGGCCAGGCTGCAGTGTTGCTTGTGTTGTGTGGTCTTGGCGGTTCTGTCTCGCTCTTCCGGGGAGGTTAGAGGCGAGAGCCAGCTGGAGAGCGAAGAGGGTGTGGATAGCAGATCCCCCTCATAGTTGCCAGTGGCGGTGGCTTGGTTGTTGTTTTTGTGACGGCGTTTCCTCACGACGTTTCCAAGTGTTTCCGTTGCCCTTGCTTACAGACAGTTATAGCCTGGCTGTGTCTAGTCTCTGTGGGCGTCCTTGGTCTGGCCTTGTGCGGAGCCATGCTTCTAGTGGTTTCCGCTCGGTGTTCTCTCAGTTCCATAGAACCGTTTTGGGTGCCAGTCCGTGGTGGCACCGGCGCGTGTGGCTTCCCGACCTCGCGGTGTGTCCGGGTCTGAGGTGATTCTGCTTGTGGGCCCTCACCTTGTGGAGGTCTGAGGTGGTCATGCTTGTGGTGAGACGTCGTTCTCACCTGGTTGTTGCGTGGTCTCGGAAGGTGTGCCGAGGGTTGCTTCTGCTTTGTGCCCGACTCCGTTTGTTTCTATGGGAGTCGTGTGTGTGTCACGACCTTGGTTTGTGGTCGTGGCATTGCACTGCTCTATTCCGCTGCTTTGTAGAACCCTACTGTAGGTGTTCCTCACTTTAATGCCTTCTAGGGTAGTTTCCTATTTTTGGAGTTTCTGCTGCTCTAGCCAGTGAGGGACTGGTAATCCCTACTGGGCCTTGTTTGCGAGGCTCACCCCCTACTCTCTTCAGCTAGGGGATCGTCGTCATGGGAGCTCGGGGTCAGACGGGTTGAAGAGGCGGCTGTGCACCGTGTGTTGTCAGCAGCAATGAGAGCGAGAGTTGAGAGCTCTTGTACCTGAGGGAGCTGAGAGTTGTGTTTTGCAAGTCCTCAGGGTATGCCACTTAAGGACTGCACCTTTCTTCTTGTACCTGTGCTTTTGCTTGGGACACATTGTACAGACCTTCGTATATTATACATATTGCTATAGTTATTTAAATTTAGTACATATCTCACTAAACTATTTCTTCTAACCCTTCAGGATCTTCAGATCCGTGGGTGGCGACGCGAACTTCGGGGTCCCTAGCGGGGGTCGGCGAGGTCGGGTCATTACAGAGGGCCTACAAGAAGAACCACCCTAGACCCCGGACACACCGCGAGGTCGGGAAGCCACACACGCTGATGCCACCACAGACATGCACCCAAGAATGGGACTACGGAACCGAGAGGACACCGAAGCGGAAACCACCAGAAGCACGGGCCAACAAGGCCAAACCAACGATGCCTACGGAAACTAGCACGGCTAGGCTATAACTGTCGTGCAAGCTAGGGCAATGGATAACACTTGGAAACGTCGTGAGGAAACGTCGTCACAACCATAGAAACCAAGCCACCGCCAATGGAAGCCAAGAGGAGAACACACCAGCCACTCCCTCTGCTCGCCAGCTTGGCCCCTGCCTCTAACCTCCCCGGAAGAGCGAGACAGAGTTGCCATCGAATAGCATAAGAACACACGCACCACCGTAGCCTGGCCAAGCTGCGGCCCCACACATAGCACCACTATGTGGCTCCGGAACCAACGCAGAGAGAGGTAGTGAGACAAAGGACTGTCTGGGCCGTGCTGGGAAGAGAACTACCTCAACGACCTCGATGTCCCACCCCAGACAAGAGATCTCTACAAACGACTTGGCACCACTGTCCAAACCTCATTTTCCCTTCAACTCCAGAGTCTGCCAACTCGGCTGCCAACTCGAGCACACTCGTCGCCCCAACGCTCCCTCAAAGGCTCCGAGGATGGGGGTCCCAGGCAAGCCCTCAAGTGCCAAGCACTGGGCGAACAGGCGGGGCAAGCACAACAAAAACCACGTTGAACCGTTGGCTTGTAACTCATGACAAGCCCAGCAAGCACGAGGCATGCACGGACCCTCGAGAGGGCCGTCGGCCAACCAAGGCACGCACAAGCAAGCCAGAACCTCAAAACACCAGTAGATAGCACAGAAAACATCGCTCTATTAATAATCGATTGGCCGTCGGACAATCGATTATAGACAATGTGAGACTCCTAGCACCGCCGCTAGACATAGCCATGAGGTGTCACTTTCAGTAACTGAACACAGTGAGGCCAACTTTCCGCGTTCCCCACCTGAAAGTTGTAAGGGCAAGCCTGCCCTAGGGCACACGCCGACAAGCTAACTGGGGCCACAGAACACCCGAGGCAACACATGTATTGTCGTGTTCCCCCCACCCCTCGGTCTTCGCGATACCATCGCGACAGGGAAGGACACCATGACAACAACCCTTTCGCAATAGGAAAACACGTCGCGACAACGATCCTTATCGCAACCGGGCAACACGTCGCGACAAGGTCGCATCCGACTAGGCTGACGCCTCTTCTAGTGTCGCGACGCGCATCGCGGTCGCGACACCAGTAGAGAGGCAGACCCACGGGATGCTCCATCCCGGGCTGCCCACACACCACAAACACTCCACATGGGGGAGGGGAGCATGGAAAAGCAATAAATACTATCTAGAAACACCGAGGGGCTCTAAATCCACCTGAATCGAGAAGAGCACAAGCAATCACTACCTTCCAAGAAGAAACGAACCCATTGGGGGTCCTTTACATCGGATTGGCCACCTCCTCCTTGCTCCATGCAAGCTCCACGACGCTGGGAACACGAGCACGGCCGTCCTCCTCGCCTGAAACGCACAAAGGGGAGATAGGGACGTGGAGCACTGCTGGTGTAAGACCTAGCCCTTTTGGGCCCTTGGCCCCGTCCTCATGGTCGCGGCAGGCACCCTAGTCGTGACATGGTCATGCTAGGGGAGCCCATCGTGACAGGCTTGTGACGTGGCCACACCTAGACATCGTGACATGGTCGCGACGTGGGTGGGCGTCACATTCTTGTCGCGGCGTCTGGATGCATCGCCACTGCTTTTCTGACAGACGTGACTGTTGTCCTGTCTGTCAGAATGGTCGCGTCGGGTGGCAGGCGCGTACAACGTTGATGCGATCTGTCAGGCTATCGTGTTCTGGTTTCCCAGTCTTCGAGGTTTGACCACCTTTTGGGGTCGCACCGGGGGTGTTCGTCGCAACGCCCCTGGGCGTCGCGACATGGTCGTTGTGGCACCGGGCTGACCCTCCGCATTATGGGGGCCGTCGGTTTAAAACCGAGGTTGCGCCCCATTCTCCCCCTCTCAACCTCTCTCTTCTTCTTCCTCCTTCTCTTCCTCTCTCGAGCTCCCTTGCAATTTCTCGACGGTTCTTGGTACTCATAGTGCTCGTGCTGAGGTGGTGTCACCCCGTTCGTGCAGGGGACGTGGTCGTGGTGCTTAGAGCGAGGAGGAGGTGGCCATTCCATTTTGAAGACCCCAATGGGTCGGCTATACTTGTGGAGGTAGGGACCCTTGATACTCTCACCCTAGCATGCTCCCCTCCCCCTTAAGATCATGTTTTTTCCATGGTTTGGGTTGTGGGGGTGTGAGAAACCATGCTCGTGGTTGAGTGAGATTCCCATCAAGCATAAATTCTTGTAAATCCATGTTTGTGGTGTTTTGAGGGTGGTTTGTATAGTTTAATGGCTTTCTTACATAATGAGCATGCTCCCCTCCCCCTGTGGTGTGCTTGTAATCGGATTTTGGGGGGTCTCCAGGAGGATCATCCCGAAACTCCCCTCAGCTAAAGATGCGGCCGCTATAGAGGTCACGATGATGTCGCGGCCGGCATGGCCTCTGCGACATCATCATGACACTCTTGGGTGTCGCAACAGGTTGTGACAGCTTGGACCGCCGCAACAGTGTCGCGACAGGGTAGGGCATCCGGACATGGTCGCGACGGCCTGATGCATCTCATCCTCAAGAGAGACAGGTTATGGTCTTGCGAAGTTCCATGTTTTGTGGAGTCTTCACCGTTTCCACTTCTTACTGTACACGTGGCACCAGTGTTAGTTCCCTAGTACGGTCCTACACTAGTCGTCGCCCGGTGCTCCTCACTTGAGGGCTTGACCAATGAGAGAGGTTGTTACCATTACCTAGGACCCCCGCCCCTGCGCGCCTATTGAGGGAGTACTTCGGGCGGCGAGCGTGCTTGAATCGCAGACTCTGGAGTGGAGGGGAAAACGGTGGTTAGGACAGCGGCGTTGAGTCATTTGCAGAGCTCTCGTGATTGGTCTGGGATGGCGAGGTCATTTAGGGAGTTCTTCCTAGTGCAGGCCAGTCAGTCATTTTCTCACTTGGAGAGGCCAGGCATGGGACCGTAGTCTGGCCAGACCACGGCGGTTACCGTTGTGTTACTTGTGTCCTGCCTCACTTTGATGAGACGTGGGGTTTGGACCTGGGTCGAGGATAAGACGTTAGTGGATGCACCTGACCGTTGACTAGTGGTAGTGCTTTCTGTAGAGTGTCTCTTGTCCAGAAAGTGTTCCCCTTGCCTTGTTTGCTAGCCGTGTGGTGTTCACGATGAGCAGTCGTACGGAGTTTCCGACCGTGTTGTACATTCGTACCGTTGCTAGTTAGTAGCTTTGTTTCCGCACTTCTGTTCGTAAGTAGAAGATGTAACTGCTGTTATTTAATTAATATGTATATATATATATATATATATATATAATATATATATGTGTGTGTGTGTGTGTGTGTGTGTATTCTTCTGCCTGTTAGAGCCAGTAGGAGATTGGTAGTCCCTACTTAGCTTCTTTTGTGATGCTCATCCCTCTTTCCAGGTGAGACTTCTCAGCAGTGGCAGGCGCGCATCGGGCGGAGGAGACGGGGTAGTAGTCGTAGTCCCCGAAGCTAGTAGTGGTTCCCCCCTCTCAGTGTACGTCACCCTCGTGTGTATGTGTTGGGACGGTACTTAGAGCGATACAGAGTGGTCTCGCTCTTCTTTCTGTTTCTTCGTGTGCGCTTCTAGTTTAGCAGTTGACGTTTACTTCCGTTACATATCCTATTAGATCTATATAATAGCCCTTCCGGGTCTCCGGATCCGTGGGCGGCGACCGTGAAAATTGGGCCCTCAGCATGGGCCGAGGGTCGGGTTCTCGAGGTCATTATAGTTGGTATCAGAGCGAGAGTCTGACAAGACATGTAGTGGATTTAAATACAATAGAAGTCCCAACAGTAGTACAAGTACACTGCTAGCCGCTTGAGTTGATATTATTAACCTTCTTAGTTGTGTGTCGTGTAGGAAATGGCTCCACGTAGGCATAGGCAGGCCAGAGAGCTGATTGAGCAGCATGATGAGTCGGATATGCCAACGCCGGGTCAGGTTTAGGAGGAGTTGTCAGCAGAGGAATCTGTGGCACAACCTCAGGGAGCAGTGGCAACAGTAGCAGTAGGAAGGCAGCAGCAGCAGGAGTACCAGCCCCCGCTGCAGCAGTATGCAGATTGGTTTCCCCTGGCCGAGCAGTTCTTTAGGAACCTATACCAGGGAGGGTGGCAGCCTGGGCAGGCAGCAGTGGGAGAGCAGCCTCCAGTACCTCCCCCAGCGGTACCGGAGCAGCAGGTAGATCAAGAGGTGGAGCAGCCAACAGTTCAGCAGCCGTCGGGTACTAGGAGTACCCAGGCCGGTTGGAGGAGTATGGCAGTTACAGAAGACAGAACCGCCCTCTTGGAGAGGTTCTTGCGTCTCCGGCCACCGATATTATTCGGTGAGTATGATCCAGACAAGGCAGAGAGCTGGACGCACGAGTTGGAGTGCACGTTTGAGACTATGGAGTGCGCCGAGGAGGACCAGGTCAGACTGGCGGTGTATCAGCTCAAGGGAGTAGCCTATGAGTGGTGGAGAGTTCAGCAGCAGACTCACTTCCAGGGGTAGCATTTGGATCAGATCACATGGCAGTGGTTTTTGGCGGTCTTTCACGGTGAGTATTCCTCGGCTATGCTCGACGTGAGAGATGAGACCAGTTCCACAAGTTGGTGCAGGGCGATCTCACAGTTATTCAGTACCACCAGAGGTTCGTCCGGTTGTTGATGCATGTTCCTCATGTTGCAGGCAGCGAGCAGGCTTGTGCAGAGAGATTCATTGCAGGACTGAGGCCAAATTTGAGGTGGGGCGTGACTGCTCACATGTGTGCCACCTTAGGAGAGGCCGTGGCTAAGGCCACCGCCTTGGAGAGAGAGACCTGGTAGCCCCAGTAGCAACAACAGCAGGGAGGAGCCTCTTCCAGGTCCTCGCCGTACCAGCGTCTCACAGGTAGTCGTGGTAGCGCGACTTCTTCTTCTTCGAGCTCGGGCAGTTCAGGCAGTTCAGGGATTCACTCGAAGTTCAGGAAGTTGTCTACCCGCAGAGGTGGATGGAGCCAGTAGCAAAACTGCCAGTCGAGGTTTGCGGAGTAGTCAATCCAGCAGGGAGCTGAGCAAGGCAGATAGGAGTCAGTTTGCTACACTTGTGGTTTGCCGGGCCACTTTAGGATGGATTCCCTGATGGGGCAAGTCCAGCAGCAGCAGCAGCCAATACAGTACGCGCAGCAGCCTCAGCAGTTCCCGTAGTACCAGCAGCCTCAGTAGTACCAGCCATACAAGTTGCATAGTCGTTTCCCCAGCACCAGCAGTTGCCGCAGCAGCAACAGCCCCAGCAGGAGCCACAGCGTGGGCGTGGTCGTGGTCGTGTGATGGCTCTTACCAGGGAGCAGGTCGAGGCATCGAACTTGGTTATTGGTGCCCTGCCTATTCTTGGTAGAGCTGCCCGTGTTTTGGTTGATCCCGGTGCTTCCCTCTGTTTTGCTTCTGAAGAGTCTTACGAGTCTCTAGTTCGTCACAACCCTGAGAGGTAGTGTGACGTGATGGTCGATCTCCCATCTGGTGATTACATGTGTTTTTTCGGTTACCTGGAGGGCATCACAGTTGAGGTTGAGGGACACCAGTTGTCGGCCAGGTTGTATGTGTTGCAGCTTCATGACTTTGACGTCATCCTGGGCAAGGACTGGTTGGAGGCTCACTCAGTTATGGTGGATTGTCAGCAGAAGACCGTTTGGTTTGAGATACCTGGAGTGCCTATTCTCTACATCCGAGATATCCGGTCTACCCGTTGGTCTTTTATTTCCTTCTTATAGAGCTCATCGTTTAATCTATGATGGTTGCGTTGCATATCTTGCTTCTGTTTGTTCCTTGGAGCCTAGAGGGTCGTCGATTTTTTATGTGCCTATTGTTTGTGAGTTCTCTGATGTTTTCCCAGAGGATCTACCTGGGTTGCCGCCTGAGCGGGAGGTAGAGTTCTCCATCGAGCTTTTGCCTGGTACAATACCTTTGTCCAAGGCACCTTACCGGATGGCTCCGACTGAGTTGCGCGAGCTGAAGCGCCAGTTGCAAGAGTTGCTTCATCCGTCCGATTCGTTCGCCATGGGGGAGTGCCAGTGCTGTTTGTGAGGAAGAAGGATGACAGTTTGAGATTGTACATCGATTACCAGCAGCTGAACCAGGTAACAGTGAAGAACAAGTACCCGTTGCCGGGGATCGATGATTTGTTCGACCAGTTGCAGTCAGCCAGAGTGTTCTCGAAGATTGACTTGAGGTCCAGTTATTACCAATAGAGGATTAGAGAGTCTGATATTGGCATGATGGCTTTCCATTCTAGGTACGGTCACTTTGAGTTCATCATGATGCCGTTTGGCTCACGAACGCACCTATAATATTTATGGATTTGATGCATAGGGAGTTCAGTGAGTACTTGGACCGGTTTGTGGTCATCTTTGTGGATGACATTTTGGTCTACTCGGCTTCTGAGAAGGAGCACGAGGAGCATCTAAGAGTCATGCTAGAGACCTTGCGGAGTGACCAACCATATGCCAAGTTCGACAAGTGCAAATTTTGGCTGAGGGAGGTGCACTTTCTCGAGCACGTGATCTCAGGTTCTGGTGTGGCAGTGGACCCTGCCGAGGTGGAGGCAGTGTTGTCGTGGGGGCAGCCCACATCAGTGTCAGAGGTTCGCAGCATTCTGGGTTTGGAAGTCTATTATCAGAGGTTCATCCAGAATTTTGCCAAGATTGCAGAGCCATTGACTAGGTTGACCAGACTGGAGGCCAGATTTGTTTGGACTGAGGTCTGCGAGCAGAGTTTCCGGGAGCTGAAGACGAGGTTGACTTCAGCGCCAGTGTTGGTCTTACTATCGGGCAACAGAGGTTTTGTGATCTACACTGACGCGTCGAGGACCGGTTTGGGTGCAGTGCTGATACAGCATGGTGGGGTCATTGCCTATGCTTCTCTGCAGCTCAAGAAGCATGAGGAGAACTACCCTACCCATGACTTAAAGTTGGCAGCACTGGTGTTTGCTCTGAAGCTTTTCACTCAGAAGGATCTGAACTTGAGGCAACGCAGATGGATTGAGTATTTGAAGGACTATGGCCTTACCCTCTCCTATCACCTAGGAAGGTCTAACATCGTGGCAGATGCTTTGAGCAGGTGTGTTCACTTGAGTTCGTTGATGGTCAGAGAGTGGAGGTTGTTCGAGGAGCTGTCCCACGGAGCGTTGTACCCTTTGAGGTGCAGGGACCGTGCAGTGATGACCAGCTTGTCAGTCCTCCGTCAGTGAACCGACAGTGTTGCAGGCGAAGCAGGTAGACTCAGAGTTGGCAGATATTTTGTAGATGCCAAATGTTGAGCCGGACGAGGATAGTGAGGTCAGATTCAGAGGTAGGTTGTATGTTCCCGGTGATGCGCGTCAGGTGCTGTTGTCAGAGGCTCACCGATCGAGCTATGTTGTTCATCCTAGTTCCACCATATGTACCATAACTTGAGGAGGTTCTTCTGGTGGCCATGGATGAAGAGGGGCGTGGTAGAGTTTGTCGCTCAGTGCCTTACTTGTCACAGGCGAAGGGTGAGCATCAGCGTCCTGGTGGTGAGCTGCAGTCATTGCCCATTCCCGAGTGGAAGTGGGATGACATCACCATGGACTTTGTGGTTGGTTTGCCCCGTACTCTGAAGAGGCATAATGGCATTTGGGTGATCGTGGATCGGTTGACCAAGTCGGCACATTTTCTTCCAGTCACGATGTCTTGGTCAGTGGATAGGTTATCCAGCTGTACATGGACCGAGTTGTTCCGTTATACGGAACCCCAGTTTTGATCATCTCCGACCGATATCTGAGTTTCACTTCTGGGTTCTGGCACAGTTTGTAGAGGGCTCTTGGCACAGAGTTGGGGTTGAGCACAGCATATCACCCGCAGTCAGATGGGCATCAGAGAGGACCATTCAAAGTTTGGAGGATATGCTAAGAGTGTGTTGTTTGGACTAGAGTGGCACCTTCCGATGGTAGAGTTCGCATATAATAACAGTTACCACTCGAGCATCAGAATGGCACCATACAAGGCTTTGTATGGTCGCTCGTGCAGGACACCACTTCACTGGTTTGAGGTCAGAAAGAGGGAACTTTTGGGGCCAGAGTTGGTGCAACAGTGTGCAGATACAGTTAGTCTAGTCAGGCAGAGACTTTAGGCAGCACAAAGCAGGCAGAAGAGCTATGCAGATAGCCGCAGGAGGTTGTTGCAGTTCAGCATAAGTGACCTTGTGTTCTTGCGGGTCTCGCCGATCAAAGGTGTTATGAGGTTTGGCAGGAAGGGAAAGCTCAATCCCGGATATATTGGGCCTTTCCCTATCACAGAGAAGATCGACGAGGTTGCTTGCAGGTTGAGTCTTCCAGTAGAGTTAGCAGGTGTGCACAGTGTTTTCCACGTGTCGCAGCTCAGGAGGTACGTTGTAGATCCGTCACATGTGTTGGACTACTCGCAGTATGAGGTAGCACCAGTCCTGTCAGTACCAGAGTACCCGTCATAATTGTCGACCGCAGAGTGCAGCAGTTGTGCCGGAGGTAGATTCCGTTGGTGAAGGTCATTTGGGAGAACCTCGTTGGTGGCAAGGCCACCTGGGAGTGCAAGGATGAGATGAGAGAGTAGTTCCCGTATTTGTTTGATTGATTGGTATGTTATTTCTCCGTGTACAGCTTTCCGGTTTGAGACCGAGTTTATTTTAATTTTGAGGATGAAATCTCTTAATGTGGGTGGGATGTAAGACCCGGCCCTCTTGGGCCCTTGGCCCTATCCTCAGGGTCGCAGTAGGTACCCTGGTCACGACATGGTCGCACCAGGGAAACCCATCATGATAGGCTTGTGATGTGGCACACCTAGCCATCGTGACATGGTCGTGACGGGGGTGGGCATCACGTTCTTGTCGCGGCATCTGGATGCGTCACGATTGCTTTTCTGACAAACGTGATTGTTGTTCTATCTGTCAGAACGGTCGTGTCGGGTGGGGTGCATACCGGTTGACGTGACCTGTTAGGCCGTCGCATTCTAGTTTCCCGTCTTCGAGGTTTGACTGTTGGGTTGAGTGTATATTCATATCATTTCCCTCCTGTTTTGATGATGACAAGAAGTGATTTTAAAGCATTTAAATGAAACATGTCAAAAACATCATACCTGAAGTCAATGTTCAAAAAGCATGTTTCAAATCACACTTATCATTTATGTTCATGATAAATCATTTAACTAATGATATATGTGTTTAATTTTCAGGTACAACACTTTTTGCAAAAGAAGTGTCGACACAACCCTCAATGGTGTCGACACAACACCTCAGTCTCAAAGGCAAAAAAGCTGAAGAATTGCCTACTGTGTCGACACTAGTCCAGAAGCAGGTCGACACGAGTTGCAGATTCCAGGATTTACACTACTCAGGTCGACGCACTCTCAGGCAGGTCGACACTGGATCCTGCTCCCAGAACAACTGTTTTCAGAACCAGGATAGCCGGTCGACGCAATACCAAAGCAGGTCAACATTGGATCAGTTCCCAGAACAGCCTGTTTCAAGATTGAGCAGTGTGTCGACACCACCACCAGGGCAGGTCGACACCACTACGGAAAGATTCCACCCTAAGATGGATGTTTACCACGTGTCAGCCTAGGGCGATGGGGTATCACCTAGAATCGTGTGCCCTTGTACCCAAAGGGTATCTTTGGAATCTTTTGGGTATAAAAGGTCCCTAATCGGCCCCCCATCACATCAGAGAGACCCAACTAACTCTTAGAGCCTCCCGAAAGTTTCCTGGCGGCTACAAGAGGTCGTCTCCCTCCTATGCTCTCCGTGTGCTTCCAGAAGACCAATTCTCACCAATTCAAGTGTGAGAATTGGAGTGTGATCCCTGAAGAAACCTCTGAAGCATCCCAAGGAAGCAGATCCAGTAGAAGCCTTCGTTGGAGAAGAACTCAAGGAGATCCAACAATTCCAAAATGCAGAGCATCGGTTTTGGACTTCAAGATTGCAAGCCTCTTCCCAATGCAAGCTTCTACAAGGGAGTACACTTGAAGACGAAGTTATTTAATACAATTCATTGTACTTCTGTTCTTCTGAGATATCTTTTGAGATTATGCAAGTGCTTCTGCATAGCTCTCATTAGTGCTCTCATTTTCGACTAGATCTGTAGCTAGAAGGTCCTATGTCTTGAGTTGGTGTCTAGCAAGTCTTTTGTGAGCATTGTGCTCAAGTTGTGTGAGCATTGTGCTCAGGTTGTTGTGAGCCGTTGTGCTCAGTTTGAGTTGTCTAACTCAGGTTGTGTTGAGCAGTCTTGCTCAGTTGTTTCTAGAGTAGTCTTGCTCTAGAAGTTGTGTGAGTTGTAAGCTCTCAAGTGTTGGAGTTGTCAGGCTCCAGTGGGTGTGTTACCCAGTTGTTTTAGTGAATCCTCACGGGGTGTGAGGGGTGGATGTAGGAATCACTTGGGTGATTTCCAACCACCTAAAAATCCTTGTGCATTTGTCTAATTGTGGCTTGATCATTAATCCGTTAGATGCTTGCATAGGATCTGTTAATATTCACTTAATCAACTTGTTTCACATCTATTTTACCAACTCACTCAAATCTCATCAGATCTGTGGTTTTTCACTGATAAAATTGCCTCTGATTCAAAAGTGTTTTTAATTGTATAAGCTTCCGCAAAAAGTGGCTTAGATCTATTCATCCCCCCTTCTAGATCTTTTCCACACCTTCACTTCGATCCTTCAATTGGTATCAGAGCGGTTTACTTTGATCTGATTTGATCTGAGCAGTTTTTGTTTCTGAGTGTTGTGTGTTTGAGTGTTTGCCTGTTTGTTTGCTAAGCATTTCTTTCTGGTTTAGAGTCATGGATTCCAAAGGTTTCATAGCTGAGGGTCATTCCATAAATAGGCCACCATTCTTTAATGGGACGGACTATTCTTACTGGAAAACAGAATGCAAGTATTTTTAGGGCCCAGAACTATGAGATCTGGAAGTAGTGGAAGTGGGTCCCTATGAAAACCAGGGAGAAGAAGACACCTGGACTAGGGAACAACGAAGGAAAGCTACATTGAATTATAGTGCCATGAACATGATTCAATGTGCTGTCCATCCCAAGGAGTATTCGAGAATCTCAATGTGCAAATCTGCCAAGAGATGTGGGATAAACTCAAACTACTCTATGAGGGACATCACAAGTAAGGAGACTAAGGCAAATATTCTAGTTTCAGAATATGAACTTTTTAAGATGAAGTCTAACGAAAATATTTCTGAAATGTTTGCCAGGTTCATGGTGATTGTGAATGGATTAAAGGCCTTGGGTAAGGAATATACTGATGCAGACTTG
>CM024763.1:93848293-93908720 GCA_014218235.1 Colocasia esculenta | reverse complement strand
TTACTCACGCATAATGATAGCTTCCAAACAAGCGTAACTTGTTTTTCCACATGTCATCATTTGATATACTAAAAGTCAAAGCAGTTGATATGCACACAAATCATGGGCACAGTTATGCAAGCATGATAACATAAACATGATTCCAATTGTAATGACACAAAGTTCATTGTTGGGAGTACCATTGAAACACATTTCTTATTGTTCAGATAAAATTAAACATTCATTTCAATTCAGGCAATTCAAATTGAAATCATAAGAAGTTTTACCTGAATGGACTTCAATTGTTTTTCAAAGATTTTACATGTGTTCTCCAATCATTTCTTGCCTTGCACAGCCAATATCTTGAATCCATTTACAATGTATGGCTGTAAGACTCCTCAGCTTGCTGATTAAGCTGGTTTGGGGACCCACACATGCTTGTTCCTGCAATGAAATCAATGTTAGAGTGCAATAAGATTGCTGAATCCAAAATGATTTTATTTTTGGTATAGATGCATTTCTTTCATTGACAAAACTATAAGCAATTAGTTCCAGATTTTCTTCTTGCCTTGCTCATGCATCTATGTTTTCATGAAGTTTTCTATTTTTTAGATTTTTAACATGAAAT
Organism: Colocasia esculenta; assembly: GCA_014218235.1. Lineage (NCBI taxonomy): Eukaryota > Viridiplantae > Streptophyta > Magnoliopsida > Alismatales > Araceae > Colocasia > Colocasia esculenta. Next base: position 93,908,113 of record CM024763.1, on the reverse strand, counting down.
TTAGAAGAGATCTATTGTGCAACAGTTCCTTTTTCAAGTACATAGAATTTCTGAGTGCTTTCAGCATGAATATGATCTTTATTCTTATGTACATTATGAAACATGGGAGCATGCACAAGATTATCAATTCTATGCCAACATTCCCTAGAAGTATGCCCAAATTTATGACATGTGAAGCACTGGATCAATTTGGCATATTTATGGAAATGTTGATCTCTAATCCAGCAATGTTTGACAAGATGACTAGGTTTATACAGTTAAAGCAAATAAGATCATTTCTTACCTGGTACTTACCATGGCATGTATGCATTTTCTGGAATCTCCTTTTCATGAGAGGAGGCTTACCATAAAGAGAAGGAGGTACCTTTGGTGGCTCTTGACATGATGTGAATTTGGAACTTGCCTTGGAGCTTTTTAGACTGATGGAGGAAGTAGATGATTCTTCTTGACATCAGCATTCTTCTTTTTCTCTGTCTGTTTCTGAAGAAGAACTTTCACAAGTTTTTCATTAGAATTAACAGAGTTCTTGTTCGCAGCAGCTTTAACAAATGTTAATTTTGTTTGTATTTTCTTTTCTTATCTCTCACAGAAGCAAAACTTGTGTTTTAGTATTTTTCAATTCGTGTTGAAGCTTCTATTTTTCTGCTTTAATGCAACAACTTCTTTTTCTAAAATTTGATGTTTATCTAGCATGAGATCTAAACCATTTTTCATCTGTTCTGTTCTTTCATTTTCAAATTGAGCAATCTGTTTTTCCAAATGGCAATTTTATTACTCAAAGCTACATTCATTGTCCAATGGTTTGTCTGGAACAAGCATTCAATCTTCCTTTTTAGATGATGGTTTCTTCAACAAGTTGTTTGCATCTCTCATTTATTTCATGATCATGAGCCATGTTAGAATCTGTTTGTTTAATTGATCATTATCAAATTTGAAGTTTTCATTGAGATCAATCAATTTTTCATTTTCATTTTCCAGATCAATGACTTTTGATTTCAATAGCTCATGTTTTTTCTTTCAATCCATTCAGTTTATTTTTCATATATTTAGACTTCATCTTCCAAATTCTCTTTCTCAGAATTTAATTTTTCAACTTCATTTTCAAATTACATTTTCATCTTAGCAATGTTTTAAAGTTTTTCAAGTCTGTTTTTAGTGTTCAGTTTGCATTAAGATTTGCATCTTTTCACAAAATTCAATCAATCTATCATGAGACATTCCTTCATCTTCATCAGAATCAGAGTTAGAATACATAGATGAGTATAGAATGGATGTACCTACCTTGTAGACCCTTTGATTTCTTGTGTTTTGAAGAGGATGCAGAATGCTCTAAGCTCGTGGAATGTGTTGTTAGAGCCAAAGTCTTTTGAATTGTTGATTTTCTGGATTCATTTGAATCTCTTCTTTGCCATTAAGTGCTTGTGAATTTCTTTTGCTCCTTTTCTTGTGAATCCTTTCCTTCACAGTGTGTTGGCCATAATGCATAACTCCTCATTTGTTGAACTGAAGAGTTCTCTTCTTCATCCTCTTTGGTCATCATTCGACCAAGTTGCAATCATGGCATTTGGCTTCTTCATTTGTTGTTCTTCTTGTATTTGTCCTTTTTGATCTCAGGACACTCACCCTTCATGTGTCCTATTCTTGTTGTACCTGTAGCAAATAATATCTTCATCAGTTTTTTGATTTCTGCTATCATTAAAATTTGAAGAAGAAGCATTCCTTTTACTAGAAGAATATTTTTTCTTTCCATTGAATTTTCCTCTTCTTGATTTTAAAAATTTTATGAATTGTCTAGTCATGATGGCAAGTTCATCCTCATTAGACTCAGACTCATCAAAACTTGAATTTTCTCTTTGTTGCTTGATGAAGCCTTAAGTGCTATGGTTTAGCCTTAAGCATGTGTTCTTCACTTCTCTTCAGATTTATTTCATAAGTCATTAAGGATCCTATCAATTCATCCAAAGAATTTTCGACAAATCTTTAAAATCTTCGATGACTGTGGCCTTAGTGTGCCAAATTGAAGAGAGAGAGTGCAAGATTTTCCTTGCCAAATCAGCATCTGTATAATCCTTACCTAAGCCTTCAGTCCATTCACAATGATCATAAACCTAGCAAACATTTCATAAATGTCTCATCAGATTTCATCATAAACAGTTCATACTCAGAAAACAAGAATGTTAGCTTTGGTTTCTTTTACTTCGGATGTTCCCTCATAGAGTAGTCAAGCTTATCCCAAATCTCCTTGCAGATTTGCACATGGGATTCTTGAGTACTCCTTAGGGTGGACTGCACATTGGATCTTATTTCATGGCACTATAGTTGTCACGCCCCGATATTTAGCAGCGGAATAAATACCGGGGGACGTGAACGATACAAACAGACGTATCACAGTTGAGCAATGCAGAGTAACAATTACATATAACCACACATTTCAGATCATAATAACATCACAAAAGGTACTCTTTATTCATTTCTATCCACTAGTTAAAGCCTTACATGGAAGAACTCATTGAAAAGGTTCATTATTAAATAATAATGTTTCTCTAATACATTGACTACTCAAATGTCTATTTCTAAACTGTCAACTCCTCATATAGCGGTGCTCATCACTCTTGCCCGGCCCCATCCGACTCTACTGGTTCCTCATCACTACCTAAAAAGGGCAGGATGATAGGGTGAGCGAACAAGTTCAGTAGGATTTACATGTCAATAATGTGCGGGCACTAATATACTGATTAATATTTTAATCTGGCAAGATATGAACAAGTATATGATGACAATGCATGCAATACTAACAGATTGAATAGCATAGTAGAACGAATATCATTTCAGATCAAATGTCGAGTTGCATATACAATGAACAGATATTTCAAGAGTAGAATCGTATCAAAAGAGATTGGCCATATTCAAACAGATCTCATGTGTTCACATGAACAGGCGTATCATATCATATCAAGTCAAACTTATCATATCAAACAAAGACACATTTTCATGATCTTGCGTGTTCGTTGTGCTATGCCAAGCACCAAGAGTCCATACTCCGGCAGTTATAAGTACGTTGGGCACTCCCCCCCAGGACCAGACAGGGCCCTATTGCATAGGCATTGGTCAAATGGACCGAAGTCCCACATTGTGCCGAACTAAAATATTCATATTATGGCCACAAGTTTCAATGGCAAGCTCATAGTAAAAAGGAACATGATCATTAATAGAGTCAAGGTATGACAATAGCTCAAGAGAACAAGGCAGGATAACGACGTATCTTATGTTTCATAATTCGTTAATGTATTGACATGTGGATGTTTCTAAGGACAGATCGTATGCAGAACATGTGCTCTCAATTCCCAAGAAGGGTGTGCCTATTCGTGCAAAGGTGTAAGTGATGATCACGGATCTTTCCTAGCAGTATGCATATGACAAATAATTAATTGAACACTGGAAAGCATGTAACTATTGAAACTCATATGCAAATCATGACATTAACACCACTAACAAGTCCATACTAACATGTATTCATCCCCACATTCATATCATATTCTTATCTTATCAATTGACAATAAGCAAGATCACAAGATAAACCAATGGACATAAGATCAATCACAATTACACATTAGAATCGTATTCATATCATTACTATTTTTCAATGGGTTGATTTATTTTAGGTCCATGCATACTATATAACATCATGCACATGCTAGTAGACATCATGAAATGATCAGACCCAAAAATATGCAATTTTTTGTAAGGGTAGTGTCGACACACCCTTACTGGTGTCGACACAATGCTTCAAACACAAAGCAAAATAATGCAGAACTGGTCAAGTAGTGTCGACACTAGATCAAGTAGTGTCGACACAATGCTTCAAATACAAGGCAAAATGATCAAGTGTGTCGACACAGCATCCAGTATGTCGACACAGTGCTTCAAATTCAAGGCAAAATGGTCAAGTAGTGTCACACTAGATCAGGTAGTGTCGACTCTAGAGACCCTTCCCAGAACACCTTCTGGGCCAATCTGGGACAAGTGTCGACACTAGAGACCTTCCAGAACACCTTTTGGGCTATTTTTGGACAGTGTGTCGACACTAGATCAAGTAGTGTCGACACTAGTGGCCTCCCAGAAAAAAAGAAATAAGTCAGGTGTAACCCGAAAACACGTCTCATGTAGTGATTCAATTTCCCCTCCTGTAACTCTCTAACGAATGACATTTAGATGAAAATGTTCAACATGAAAGATGACGAGGACAACTAGTAGAAGAACTTTGATGGGGTTTTGATCATTTCGGTCTTGAATCTCAAGAAATATGCAGAACATAAAGCTAAGTGCATCCCAAAATCGAGTATCATGTAGCGACTCTTTTACACGCTTATAACTCTCTAACAATCGACTTTTGGACAAAATGTTCAACATAAAAGATGATCGTGACTAGAAGTAGAAGAACTTTCGTGAAGGAAGTTTGGGCTAATTGGTATAAATCATGTGCAATATAAGAAGAATGGGAACAACCCTAACTGTGCGTGACTTAGGGAAAACTACGAATACGCAATGTATAATCCATGAAATTGAGTCAAACCAAGTGCAAATGATCCTAGACTCAAAAAATCTACATGATGGTGTGGTTTTCTTTAATCTTGGCCCGAGAACACCTACCTTCGAATGCTAAGAACTCTGCAGATTTCTGGGTTGATGCAGAGCGAAGTTGAGGAAGACCACGATTTTCCCCAGCATTCTCCACTTCCCCAGCGCTCCAAACTTGCTACTCTCGACCCCAACTGTTCTAAACTTTCCCCAAGAGTTTAAGGATGAGTTCTTATAGATTTAGGGTGTACTATGAGTCCTAACGGGACTAGGAAAGGAGCTGCGATTCTGCTTCCTTCTTTCCAAAATCTGAGATTCTCACCCAAAGGAGGTAGCAATGGTTTAGGAAACCACCATTGGGGTTGGGTTGGTTTTGGCTTACTTGCATGACTAATTACCTTAATTTTAACCCTAACTTGCCCTCCTAATTATGGCATAATTACATACACAAATTTTTGGGTAATTTCCTGTCCCAATTTATTTTATACCTTGGGCCAAATGCGCTCCATTGCCCAATCTTGTTAATGGGTCATTAACACATGGTGTTGGAAAGTCTCTCCAATATGTTTATTTAATTTATTCTCCTTTATTCCGAATTTTTTAAATCACTAAATTTTCGGGGTGTTACATCCTCCCCCACTTAAAAAACAATGGTCCCCAAATTTACACGTAATGGTGTAGTCGTACCTGAGAATAGTTCTGGTGGTTTTCTTCATTTTTTTCTCTGGTTCCCCGGTAGCATTAGTAACTCCCTCTCGACTCCATTGGACCTTCACCATAGGTATGGTACGATTCCTGAGTCGTTGAATCTTGATCCAACAGTTTGATCGGCTTCTCTTCATAGTCAGGTCCTCCCGAATCTCCAAGTCCTCATGGTTGATTACCTGGTCGGCATTGAATATGTACTTCCTCAGCATGGATATGTGGAACACATTATGCACGTTCGCAACTGTGGAGGTAGTGCAAGTCTATACGCCACCTGACCAATCCTTTCCAGAATTTCAAATGGCCCTATGAATCTGGGACTTAGTTTTCCTTGATCCCAAATCTTTGTATTCTCCTTGAAGGTGAGACATTCAAGAAAAACATGTTCGCCAACCTGAAATTCTAGTTCTCTCCTTCTCTTGTCTGCATAACTCTTCTGCCGATTGTGCTATCTTCAGACGTTCCCTGACAATTTGAACCTTCTGACAGTCGCCTCAATTAAGTCGGGTCCAACCCATTGGTTCTCCCCAACCTCTTCCAACAAAGGGGTGATCTGCAACTCCTGCCATATAAGGCTTCAAACGGTGCCATCTTGATACTTGCCTGATAGCTGTTGTTATATGCAAACTCCATCAGGTACAACTGATCATCCCATCGACCTCTAAAATCTAGCACCAGAGCACGAAGCATATCTTCACAAATTTGATTGGTCCTTCGGTTGTCCATCGGTCTGAGGATGGAAGCAGTACTAAAGTTCAGCTTAGTACCCATTGCTGCTTGTAAACCCTTCCAGAAGTGTGAAGTAAATCTAGGGTCCCGATCCGATATTATGTTAGATGGAACCCCATGCAATCTGACTACTTCCTTAAATATAGTGCAGCCAATACATCCACTGACCAGTACTCTTAATCGGCAAGAAGTGACCGACTTAGTCAATCGATCAACTATTACCCAAATTGCATCCATACCACCTCTAGTCTTGGGCAATCCCATGATAAAGTCCATACCGATGCTATCCCATTTCCTTCGGGATTTCTAGTGGTAGCAGTCCACCAGCTGTACGGAAATGCTCGGCCTTGACTTTCATGCATGTTAAACAGTATGACACATGATCGGCCACATCCCTCTTCATGTTTGGCCACCAATACGACCTTTTCAAGTCTTGGTACATCTTTGTTGATCCCGGATGAATCGTGTACTTGGACTGGTGAGCTTCATTTAATAACCTCTTCTTGAGTTCTCCATGATCAGGGACACATGTTCTACCCCGGAATAGTAATCTTCCCTCAGCTGATAGAGTAAAGTCAGGTCTTTGTTCTAGCTTCTCCCTGATCTCAACTAAGAATGGATCTCTCTGTTTCTCCTTGATTTCGGTCAGTAGATCGGATTGTATCTGGAGATTGGAAATCATTACTTGTTTTTCCTTCTTTCCCATGTCTAAGTTCAAGCTTGCAAATTGCTCCAGTAACTTCCATTCGCCCAGCATCATACTAGCTAGCATAGCTCTGGTTGTCTACTTAAAGCGTCTGCCACTACATTGGCTTTCCCAGGGTGATATTGGAATGGAAAAGTCAAAGTCCTTAAGGTACTCTAACCACCTTCTTGTCTCATGTTAAGCTCCTTCTGTGAGAACAAGTATTTCAAACTCTTGTGGTCAGAGAAGACTTTAAATTGCTCACCATAGATATAATGCCTCCAAATCTTCAAGGCGAATACTATAGCTGCCAACTCCAGGTCATGAACGGGTAGTTCACTTCGTGGATCTTCAACTGTCTTGAGGCATAAGCTATTACTTTCCTTGTTGCATTAAGACGCATCCCAGACCTGTTCCAGAAGCATCTGAATAAATTTCAAATCCTCCCTCTTTAGTGGGAAGGCGAGGACAGGAGCAGTAGTCAGACACTTCTTCAAGTTGTTAAAGCTTCCTTCACATTCTTCAATCCACACAAACAGATTTTCCTTCCGGGTCAGCTTGGTTAATGGCACTGCAATCTTTGAGAAATCCTTTATAAACCTTCGATAATATCCTCTAATCCTAGAAAGCTCCTGATCTCTTGACGCTGTCGGTCTTTCCCATTTCAGCACAGCCTCAACCTTTGATGGATCAACAGCGATACCATCCTTGGTTACCACATGCCCTAAAAAGGATACCTCCTCAAGCCAAAATTCACATTACTAGCTTGGCATATAATTTATTCTCCCTTAAAATCTGTAATGAAATCCTCAAATGCTCCTCATGCTCTTCCTTTGTCATGGAATAGATCAATATATCATCGATGAATACCACCACAAATTATCAATATACGGCGATAAATGCTATTCATCAACTGCATGAAAACTGCAGGGGCATTTGTTAGTCGAAGGCATAACAATAAATTCATAATGCCCATACCTGCTTCGGAAGGCTGTCTTGTGAATGTCTCTCCTTTGATCCTCATTGATGATAACCGGATCTGAGATCTATTTAGAGAAGTATCTAGCTCCAGATAATTGATCAAACAACTCATCAATCTTGGCAGAGGGTATTGTTCTTGATAGTTAACTGGTTTAGTTGTCTGTAATCTATACATAGCCTCATCGACCAATCTTTCTTCTTGACGAAGAGGACAGGTGCACCCATGGTGATGTACTTGGTCGGATGAAACCTTCTCTAACAGTTCCATTAGTTGCTCTTTTAATTCCTTCAGTTCTGCGGGGGACATTCTATATGGTGCCCTAGATACTGGTGCTGCTCTAGGGACCAACTCGATGGTAAAATCGACCTCTCGCTCAGGAGGAATCCTGGTAAGTCTTCGGAAAAAACATCAGCGTATTCGCTGACAACATGGATGTCCTCAACTTTGACTTCCTTCTTTGTGATGACAACAGTAGCAGAAGAAAGGCCATACAACCTTTCCTCATCATCCTTTTGGCTTGTAGTGCAGAGATAAGTGACAATCTCCTACGGTTTCTATCCCCTGTGAACACTAGTTTGGGTAATGGCTAAAGGTTTACCCGACTTCTCCTGTAGTTGATACTAGCCCCATGTTCAGACAACCAATCTGCTCCCAGTATCACATCATACCCTCCATATCCATACATTAAATTTGCTGGTAGGTTTTGGGTTTCAATCAACACTTCACTGGATGCATATGGTTTGTAAGATTGGTGCAGGACCAATCGGGGTTGACACAACTATTCCGGATTTCATTGGGACGGGTTTCACAGGTAGGGTATCAACAAATGTTTGAGATATAAAGGAATGCGTAGCTCCCGTATCAAAGAGAACATATGCGGGTCGGGAAAGAATAGTAAGTGTACCTCCACGATACCTCCTTCTTCAGTAGCTTCAGGTTCCTGAGTAGCTTGCAAGCAGCCTTGCCTCTTCTGTCCATCAGACGCTTGTCCTGAGGGGCTTGTTTTTCAGCATTGGGCAGTCCGAGATCCTATGGTCTTGACTACCACAGCGCAGGCATCTCCCATGCGCTCTCCAGCATTGTTCAAACCGATGACCAGCTTTGTCACAATGTTTGCACCTTCTCTCCCGATGTCACCACTATCTGCTTACCTAACTCCTTTGGCTTTTTATCAGCTGGTTCATTTACTCCGCCATTGGGCCTTTTTTCCCAATGGTCGGCTGATACCTTCCTGTAGAAGACACTTGCTCCCTTTCACAGATTTTCCCTTAATTCTTTCAGCAGTCTCCATGGCATCTTCCAATACTGAGCCTTCTTTACCATGTAGCATAGGTTTGAATGTCCATTGGCTCAGTTGAGTGAGGAACTGGGGCCTCATGCCATTCAGAAAGCATTTTGCCTTCATCCTTCTGTCCCAATCAAGTGAACAACATATCGGGATAGACGAGAGAATTGGGCCTCATACTCGACCACATTGAGCCTCTCTGCTTCAAAGCCGCAAATCGGCTACTTTCCGTTCCTGGACCCTCTCAGGAAGTACTTGGGTTGAATGCTCAATGAACTGAGCCCATGTTAGTTGCTGGCCATTCAGTGTTGCTTCTACCGACTCCCACCATGCCCTGGCATCCTTTTCCAATTGGAAAGTCGCCAGTAGTACTTTTTTCTGTCTGTGCATTGCATGACCCTGAATATCCTTTCAATTTCCTTAACCCAGTGTTCAGCAACATCTGGGTCAGTACTCCCTCCAAATCTAGGCGGATCCATATTCCAAAAATTCCGATGGAGATCACCGGCTCCGCGGTTACCTCCACCCTGGGTGGCTTGTAGGATAGCCTGAGTCAAGTTCTGTATGTTTTTTGCATGTTCCTAGCTGGGCATGTTCAGCGGCCATTGAGGTAATAAGTACCTTCAAGATAATAACATAAGTCAGTCATCTAATTATATCACATGTGCCTTCTATTCCCATGGTTCTTACCCAAGCTCACATTAGGTATGACAGATTTTGACTCGTGTGATCTAATTCATTCTATGTTCCTATTCCCTTGGACCCTAAAGTTTAGGTCTCTGATACCAACTGTCACGCCCCGATATTTAGCAGCGGAATAAATACTGGTGGACGTGAACGATACAAACTGACGTATCACAGTTGAGCAACGCAGAGTCACAATTACATAGAACCACACATTTTAGATCATAATAACATCAAAAGGTACTTAATTCCATTTCTATCCACTAGTTAAAAACCTTACATAGAAGACCACTGAAAAGGGTTCATTATTAAAATAATAAGTTTCTCTATACATCGAATACTCAAATGTCTATTTCTAAACTGTCAACTCCTCATATAGCGGGTGCTCATCACTCTTGCCCGGCCCCATCGGACTCCACTGGTTCTCATCACTACCTAAAAGGGCAGGATGATAGGGTGAGCGAACTAGCTCAGTAGGATTTACATCTCAATAATGTGCGGGCACTAATATACATGATAATATTTTAACAGGCAAGATATGAACATGTATATGATGACAATGTATGCAATACTAACAGATTGAATAGCAGAGTAGAACGAATATCATTTCAGATCAAATGTCGAGTTGCATATACAATGAACAGATATTTCAAGAGTAGAATCGTATCAAAAGAGATTGGCCATATTCAAATAGATCTCATGTGTTCACATGAACAGGCGTATCATATCATATCAAGTCAAACTTATCATATCAAACAAAGGCACATTTTCATGATCTTGCGTGTTCGTTGTGCTATGCCAAGCACCAAGAGTCCATACTCCGGCGGTTAATAAGTCCGTTGGGGCGCTCCTCCCCAGGACCAGACAGGGCCCCTATTGCACAGGCATTGGTCAAATGGACCGAAGTCCCACGTTGTGCCGAACAAACATATTCATATTATGGCTACAGAGTTTCAATGGCAAGCTCATAGTAAAAAGGAACATGATCATTCATAGAGTCAAGGTATGACAAATAGCTCAAGAGAACAAGGCAGGATAGCGACGTATCTTATGTTTCATAATTCGTTAATGTATGACATGTGGATGTTTCTAAGGACAGATCGTATGCAGAACATGTGCTCTCAATTCCCCAAGAAGGGTGTGCCTATTCGTGCAAAGGTGTAAGTGATGAGTCACGGATCTTTCCTAGCATGTATGCATATGACAAATAATTAATTGAACACCGGAAAGCATGTACTATTGAAACTCATATGCAAATCATGACATTAACACCACTAACAAGTCCATACTAACATGTATTCATCCCCACATTCATATCATATTCTTATCTTATCAATTAACAATAAGCAAGATCACAAGATAACCCAATGGACATAAGATCAATCACAATTACACATTAGAATCGTATTCATATCATTACTATTTTTCAATGGGTTGATTTATTTTAGGTCCATGCATACTATATAACATCATGCACATGCTAGTAGACATCATGAAATGATCAGACCCAAAATATGCAATGTTTTGTAAGGGTAGTGTCGACACACCCCTTACTGGTATCGACACAATGCTTCAAACACAAAGCAAAATAATGCAGATTGCTCAAGTAGTGTCGACACTAGATCAAGTAGTGTCGACACAATGCTTCAAATACAAGGCAAAATGATCAAGTGGTGTCGATACAGGATCCAGTAGTGTCGACACAGTGCTTCAAATTCAAGGCAAAATGGTCAAGTAGTGTCGACACTAGATCAGGTAGTGTCGACACAAGTGACCCTTCCCAGAACACCTTCTGGGCCAATCTGGGACAGTGTGTCGACACTAGATCAGGTACTGTCGACACTAGAGACCTTCCCAGAACACCTTTTGGGATGTTTTGGGACAGTGTGTTGACACTAGATCAGGTAGTGTCGACACTAGTGGCCCTCCCAGAAAAAAAAAAATATAAGTCAGGTGTAATCAGAACACTGTCTCATGCAGCGATTCACTTTCCCTCTTGTAACTCTCTAACGAATGACATTTATATGAAACATTCAACATGAAAGATGACGAGGACAACTAGTACAAGAACATTGATGTTGTGGGTTTGATCTAATTCGGTCTTGAATCTTGAGAATCATATGCAGAACATAAAGCTAAGTGCATCCCGAAATCGCAGTATCATGCAGTGACTCTCTTAACATGCTTTAACTCTCTAACGATCGATGTTTGGACAAAACGTTCAACATAACAGATGATTGTGACTACAAGTAGAAGAACTTTCATGAAGGAATTTGGGCTAATTTGGTATAAAATCACGTGCAAAATTAGAAGAATGGGAAAAACCCTAACTATGCGCGACTTAGGGAAAACTACGAATACGCAATGTATACTCCATAAAATTGAGTCAAACCAAGTGAAAATGATCCTAGACTCAAAAATCTACATGATGGTGTTGGTTTTCTTAATCTTGGCCCGAGAACACCTACCTTCGAATGCTAAGAACTCTCTGCAGATTTCTAGGTTGATGCAGAGCGAAGTTGAGGAAGACTACGATACGATTTTCCCCAGTCGTTCTCCACTTCCCCAGCGCTCCAAACTTGCTACTCTCGACCCCAACTTGTTTCTAAACCTTCCCCAAGAGTTTAAGGATGAGTTCTATATAGATTTAGGTGTAGCTATGAGTCCTAACAGGACTAGGAAAGGAGGCTGCGAATTCTGCTTCCTTCTTTCCAAAATCTAGGATTCTCACCCAAAGGAGGTAGCAACGGTTTAGGAAACCACCATTGGGGTTGGTTCGGTTTTGGTTTGCCTTCCATGACTAATTACCTTAATTTTAACCCTAACTTGCCCTCTCTAATTATGGCATAATTACATACACAAATTTTTGGGTAATTTCCTCTCCTAATTTATTTTATATCCTTGGGCCAAATGCGCCCCATTGGCCAATCTTGTTAATGGGTCATTAACACATGATGTTGGAAGTCTCTCCAATATGTTTATTTAATTTATTCTCCTTATTTCCAAAATTTTTAATCACTAAATTTTCACGGTGTTACAATAGTTCATGGTAGCCCTTCTAATCTGTTCCCTGGTCCAGGTTTCTTCCTCTCCAGTTCTCATAGGGGCTACCTCGAGTACTTTCCAGATTTCATAGTTTTCGGCTCTAAGGAAGACTTGCATTCTATTCTTCCAATAGGAGTAGTCAGTCCCATTGAAGAAGGGTGGCCTATTGATGGAATGGCCTTTAGCAATAAACCTTGAGAATCCATCAATTAAAATGAGAAATGAAAGGGCAAGCAAACAATTCAAGTAATTAACCAGAGATCAAACAGAAGCAATCAAATCAGATCAGAAACAGATATTAACCCGCTCTGATACCAAATGTAGGATCGAATGGGTGGATGGATCAGATCTAGAAGGGGGGGTTGAATAGATCTAACACCAATTACTGCGGACGCTCAAGCAATTTAAAATCACTTCGAATCAGAGATCAATTCACCCAAACAATTTACTGATCTGAAGTGTGATTAGTGTGTGTGAGCAAATCGATTAGTAGTGTGAACGAAATCCCTATGCATGCATCTAGCGTAATACAAAGTCAAACCACAATTCAAAACATTGCACAGAGGATTTTTAGGTGGTTCGGAAATCACCTCCAATGACTCCTACGTCCACCCCTCACACAGTGAGACCACACCACTCAAAACCTTGAGTACAACACACACTGGAACACGATGACTCCGAACACCCTTGAGTTCAACGACTCACAAACTGAGCACGACGGCTCAAACAACAACTGGAGCACGACGACTCCAAATTGAGCACGACGGCTCAAACCACACCGTGAGTGCGACGACTCACAAACCAGGGCTCGACGGCTCCCAAAACACAAGCTAGATCAAAGTCAATAGAAATCAGATCCTCTAGCAATGATCTGATTCATGACAAATCGTACACAGACATTTGTGCAGAACTTCATGCACAAATCTCATAGACGAAATAAAGAAGAACAAACTCTGAAGTGAGAAATGGATGTAGAATGAGTGTTCTTCGATGAAGAGGCCTTGCAGACACTTCAATTGAGGAGCCTTGATGGAAATCGATGGAGATTCTCCTCAATTGGCGATGCTCTGCTTTGATGGCATCTGAAATGCCAGAAATCCTTCTTCTCGTGCGCTCTTCAGTTGGATCTACTCCCTTGCCTAGCATAGCAAGCTTCTCTCCAGAGATTCCCCTTGATTCCCACGTCCTTCCTCTTGAAAGGATGGCCTGCAACTTCTGGAGATGGAGCAAGAGATGGAAAGCCCCCTTTGGCCGCCAAAAAGCTTCTTCTGGAAGTGTATGGGCTCTCTTGCCTTTGGGGTACAAGGAACATGGGAATTTATAACCCCATATGTCCATAAAGTGCCTTGGGGTGCATGAGCACGGAAACCTAGGTCGAATCCCCTAATTCCTAAGCAGCCACGTGTCCAGAAAAATTTGCATTTTTGAGTTTCAGGTGGACTGTGTCGACACCACCATGGAGTGTGTCGACACACTGTCCCAATTCTACAAAACTAGTCTTCTAGGAACTGGGTCTAGTGTCGACACTGCCTGGACTGTGTCGACACACTGTCCCAGTCTGGCAACTGGGTCTTCTGGAATCTGGGACTAGTGTCGACACTGCCTGGGACTGTGTCGACATAGTGAACCCTGTTTTCATGAAATTGCTTCAGGGATTCTAACCCAGTGTCGACACCACCAAGGGGTGTGTCGACACCACCATGACAAAAGTGTGTGATCCTGAAAATATAACACATAAGCCATTAGTACCAGATATTATCATTAAAATATAAGATATTAAATATCAAAAATATGTTGTTTAAGCATTATTGTGATATGTATAAAATGTATACATGTTCAAAATATCATCATCAAAATCACAATATGTCATCATTAATTCACAATATGTCATCATTAAAATCACAACATGTCATCATTAAAATCACAATATGTCATCATTAAAATCGCAATATGTCATCATCAAAATCAAAGTATGAGTGATGTTCATTGGATATCATTAAAATACAACTTTAGGAAATTCAAAAACACACTCACCCAATACTACCATGCCTCATGGTGTTGACAATGTGCCAGTTGCTATTGAGTCTCAGATCAGCAAGTTGACAGATTTTCTCAATGTCAGATTCAATGCAGTCCAATATATCTTCAAGACAACTATGAAGATCTGAATTTTCGTCTTTCCAAGATTGAGAACAGACTATTTCCTAGGCAGCCGACATCTCCTCCTCCATGATTTTCTTGTCTTTTTTATTATGTCAAAGGGGGAGAGTATTCTTGATGTTGATCTTCATGTTTCATGTTGATCTTCATGTTTCATGTTAATGGTGCTTTGTTAGTGCCTTGGTGATCCTCTATTGATTTTTTTTTTATTTGAGATTGTATGTAAAGTTTCTGGTGAATGTATGAAAGCATGAATGAAAACATCAGTTTCCCTTTGAATGACAATCATATGAATGTTGTTTGACTTGCTTCAATGGATTGGTTACCTTGTGTGTGAATGAGTTTTACTTGAGTTATTGTGTTGGATGGTTGAATGTCTTTTAAATATCAAAGATCAAACATCAATTGGTTGCCATCATCAAAATGGGTGAGATTTTTGTGTCCCTGGTTTTGATGATGTCATATTAAAATATAAAAGGAGAGGAAAGTTGACATATATCAATTATTTTGTAGTTACAACTCAACTGGATCAAAGAACAATGAGAAATTGTCAATAAGGTCGACACTACCCGGAACATAGGTCGACACCAGAGGACTATAGATGTTGATGTGAAAGGTGAGATCAAGTCAAACAACACTACTCAGAGAGTATGTCAACACTAGAGTTGTCTCCAGTTTATTCCAAGAAGGTGAAACTCTAATCGTGTCGACACTATGTGGTGATAAGGTCGACACTAAGCAGGGGCAGAATTCATTTTGAAGAAAATTGAAGCTAAGGTCGACACTAGTTGTGCATGAGGTCGACGCTAACAGTCTATCAGATCAACTCAAAAGGAAGTACAAGCAGATATCTTGGAGATCTCAGGTTTGACATGTGTTTAAGAAATAAGAAAAGAGTGTTTTTCTTTGAATTGAAGTGAGTGTGTCGACACTAGAGTCTGGCAGTGTCGACACTAGGACACTTAGAATTTTCTCAGAATGCAAAGGTCATCAAGCAGGCACGTGATCCAAATCCCACCACAAGGGATATTCTATGTCCACGTCAGATGTTCTAGAAGGCGTCAATTCTTGGCGGCAAAAATATCCCCCCCCCCCCCCCCCATTTTTGGGCGAGTCGGTTGAGGGCCCAGGACACAAAATCCCGCGCAATTAGGTAAAAAGAGCTCCAGTTCACGGAGAAAGGAATTCGTGCATTACAGTGGAGGAGAGGAGCTGAGCAGAGTAGAAAGGAGGAGTTCAGACGTTCTAAAGCAGCACTTCGACGCAATTTCAAATTGGAGCTATGATCTGATGAAAGCGATGTTGATTCAAGCAAGATCTGAAGCTTCAAGAAGTGGATGTTGAGCCTTCAAGAACAGAGGATCGGAAATCTCCCTCATTCTTGATTTCTGTGAATTAATTATGGTAGATTTCCAAAATAATTCATCAGATGGGAAGATGATTCTAAAATCTGGGAGAGATGCATATGAATTCAGATCCAGACGAGGGAGTTTCATGAAATTGTCATATATCCCAGCAATTTTCTTTTCATTATTTTAAACTTTCTTCTGAGCATTTGAATTGTCTGCTATCTGCTTCTTGGTGAAGTAGATTGGATTGATCATTCAAGTGAAGCTGTGAATCAACGGGTTATCAAAGCTGTGTATCAGCTGAGCTTTCAAGCTGTAAGGCAGCAGTTGTGTAGAAGCTGTGAATCAGCGGTTGTTTAATAATTTCTGTCAGGGTTTCTGATAGTGGTACCTCACTGATTTGGTGAGGGGTGGATGTAGGTCTTCTCATTGGAGCCGAACCACCTTAAAATTCTTTGTTCTATTGTGGTTGTGCTAATCTTGCTTTGTGTGTTTGACCATCTAACTCACTGAATTGAAATCAAAATTTTAAATTCTAATTCATGCTAAAAATCTGAGGATTCTCTATTCACCCCCCCCCCCTCTTGATAATCCTTCCACACACAATAGAGATTATTATGTTTTTATTGTGCATGAAAGTTTAATCACAAGGACACACTCAACACAAAGTATAGCAGAATATATGATCTGAATGTAGGTAAAATAATGATGCATATGCGAATGAAAGTGACCTATGTGAGTGAATAGAAGTATTCAACAAGGATGTTAGAAGCTTTAAATTAACACAATGTAGAATAGTAGGTCTAAACTTAGTATACATGATCTTTAGTAAGGTCTTAAGCTTTTCTATCCTGTCTTTTTGAATTTCCTTTCAATTTTTAGCTGGGAAAGAATTAAATAATTAGTTAAATCTCACTTTTTAGTGCAAGAGATCACATTTACCAGATGCAAGACCACCTAATTACTCAGTGGTTTAACTTTCATTATCTTTTACAGAGTTGAAAATTTTATTTTCCACTTTTTGACGCGAACCAGATCACTTTTTAGGAGTAATGGCCCAATTACTCAAGAATTTGCATTGTTCTGTTTGTATCTTTCTAGATTGTTGTTCATTTTTTTTAATGCTTTGTAGGATTTTGTTTGCTTTGACCAGAAAAGTCATGGATATGAATGTAGAGAAGTTATTCTTAACATGTGGTAAAAGTAAAGCTTAAACTTGCATATGTTAAATATTAATGCCACTCATGTGCCTATAAGTGTTTTACAAATCATTTAAAGACATTCAGTATTAAGATAGCACAACTTTGATATGAAAATGAATCATTGAGAGTAAACTAAATGCACAACTAGTTTGTTTTAAATGTATTAAGTCTCTCATATGAAAATAGCACGAGACTCAAAATCTTATAATTTGGGGCTCAAGATTAACAACCAGTGTCAAGAATCCTGATACCAGAATAGAGAAATTTTGACAAAGAGCACAATTTCTGATATCAAATGACTCCTTATCATGAATCTCCCCCTTTCAAGGTGAACATGAAAATTATGAAGAAGGAAGAAGATAGTGAAGTGAGAGTAGAATCAACAAGAATATTTTATTGAATGACAAAGCTCCCCCTCAACAATTGCATAAAGAGGCTCTTGATACTTGGCGGAGACATATACTCACACATAGTTAAAGTGTCCTAACAAGTCTGACTTGCCTTTCTTCAAATCACTATTTGATATACCAAGAATGTCAATGCAATGTGAGAAGTGGGAATTTATTTGCAAGAGCAAGAAAACTTTATTTGCTAGAACACAAAAATTTTATTTGCAGATAGAAATGGAAGATATAAAAAATGTGGAAGTTTGCACAAACTGAGCTCTCTTCTTAAGGATGAAAATCTATTTTCTAGAGGAGGCTTAGTGAAGATATCTGCAATTTTTTTTTCTGTTTCAATGAAGTGAAGCTCAAAAGATTTCTTAGCAACCTCATCTCTTAGAAAATGGTGCCTTATTTCAATGTGTTTTATTCGTAATGCTGAATTGGGTTTTTAGACAAATTAAAAGCACTAGTGTTATCACACAAAATAGGAATACAATCAATTTGTGATTGTAGTCTAGGAGCTGATGTTTCACCCAAAGAACCTGAGTGCCACAACAACCAGCCGCAACATATTCAGCATCTGCAGTGGATAAAGCGACTGAATGTTGCTTTTTAGAAGCCCCACCTAGATATAAACATAAACCATTAGTACTTTTTCTATCAAGCTTACAACCAGCATAATCAGCATCACAATAAGCAATTATGTCTAATTTGCAGCCAGCAGGATAGCATATTCCAAGTTCACATGTTCCAACAAGATATTTAAAAATTCTTTTGACAGCTAACATGTGACTTTCCTTAGGATTGGCTTGAAACCTAGCACACATGCACACACTAATTGAATGTCAGGTCTAGAGGTTGTGAGATAGAGTAGGGAGCCAATCATACATTTATAGGTCTTTGGATCTACTGACTTACCAAATGAATCATCCTCTAATCTTACATTTATCGCCATTGGTGTGATTGAGTGCTTGAGGTACAGAAAGTCAAATCTTTTCAAAAGTTCTTTCACATATTTTGTTTGACTTATAAAAATTCCTTCACTTGTTTGATCTACCTGCAATCCCAAAAAAATTATAAGTCACCCATCAAACTCATTTCAATTCAGTTTTCATGTGATCAGCAAATTCAGTGCACAGGGCTTTATTTGTAGACCCAAAAATTATGTCATCAACATAGATTTGGACATTAATGATTTGATTATTGACAATTATGGTAAATAAAGTTTGATCTACACTACCTCTTGTGTATCCTTCATTCAGCAAAAATGAGCTCAGGTGGTCATACCAAGCTCTTGTAGCTTGCTGAGGACCATAAAGAGCCTTATTAAGTTTGAAAACATGATCAGGATATTTTTCATTTTCAAATCCGGGAGGTTGTTCTACAAAAATATTTTTATTGATATAGCCATTCAAGAAAGCACATTTTACATCCATTTGATAAAACTTTAAATTTCAAGGATGATGCAAAAACAAGAAATATTTTCACAGCTTCTAGTCTAGCTACAGGGCCATATGATTCTTCAAATCATATCGAACTCTCTTGATTGTACCCCTTGGTAACCTGTCTAGCTTTATCCCTTACAACATGTCCATTTTATTCAATTTATTTCTGAATACCTATATAGTGCCAATCACAAATTGATCACTAGGTCTGGGTACTAATTCCCATACTTGATTTATGTCGAATTGATCAAGTTCATCATGCATTGCATTGATCCAATCCTCACTAGTTAAAGCTTCATCAATGGACATAGGTTCAATTTGGGAAATTAGTGTCAGTGGGTCTTCCTTTATCGCATGCAAAAAGATGATCTAGTTCTAACTCTATCATGCACATTACAAACTACATTCTCAATTGGATGATCTCTTAAAAGTCTATTCTCAGGAATTACATCTTGGGGTTCATTCTGTTCTAGAATAATATTACCTGATCCACTTGTAGTCGATGATTGATTGTCCAAATTTTCAAATGGATCTCCATTCTCTTCAACAGTTGGTGAAGATTCGACAATGAAGTCATCTTCTTCATTACTTTGAGGAACTCTACAAGATGTAGAGTCATCAGTTTGATATGAATTTTCATCAAAAACTACATATGCAGATTCTTCCACAGTTTTATTCTTGAGAATATAAACTCTATAAGCTCTAGAAATTTCTGAATAATCAAGGAAAATGGCTTCAAGACTTTTGGCATCAAATTTATCAAGATTTTCTTTATTGTTATTATGTACAAAGCACTTGCAATCAAAAACTTTAAAGTAAGACAAAGTTGGCATTTTGTTTTTCAAAAGTTCATAGGGGGTTTTTCTGATTTTTGGTCTGACCAATCTCTATTCAAGATGTGATTTGATGTGTTCATAGCTTCAACTTAGAAGGATTTGGGCATTTACTTTCCAGGAGCATGGATCTAGCCATTTCCACCAGAGTACTATTCTTCCTTTCCACAACTACATTTTGTTCTGGAGTTCTTGGAGAAGAAAATCTGTGGAAAATGTTCAGTTCAACACACAATCCGAAAAAGCTTTGTTCTCAAATTCTCCCCCATAATCAGATCAGTCAAGATGGATTTGATTTTATGTGAAAAACCCATTAAGGCAGTGGTATAGAATTTCCTAAATTCTAGACAAGTGTCACTTTTGTGGGATAGAAAGATGACCCAGGTATATCTAGTAAAATCAGCAATGATGACAAATCCATATCTTTTGCCACTAAGACTGAGAATTCTTGTTCGCCCCAAAAGGTCTATATGAAGTAATTCTAGCGACTTAGAGGTAAGTACATCATTGAAAATTTTAAAAGATTTTCTAGTTTGTTTTCCTTGAGCACATATCCTACAAAGTTGATTTTCAATATTTCGAAAAGATTCAGGAACTCTTTTAATCATATTTAGCCTTGAGAGTTTATTTATTGTGTTGAAACTTGCATGACCAAGTCTCTTCTGCCATATCCATGTAATTTCACTTTTATTAGCAACCAAGCAGATGTTTTCAGCAAAGTTTTTATCCAGATTGATCATTGAGACATTGTTTTCTCTTTTTCCAAAGAATTTTATTTTTTCAGATGAAGAATCGAGTATTTTGCAAAAGTTTGATTCAAAAACAACTTTGTGACCCTTGTCACAGAAGTGGCTAATGCTCAAAATGTGACGACCCTCATTATACCGGTACGGTTATACCAACCCACGTCGGTATAGTAAAGGTTATCACAGTGGGACATTTACCCAAACACTATCACATGATTGAGATATACACAAATATAGACACAGAGTCGCGGAAGTAAAGGACTAACTGTCATCACATTTCATCATCCACATTTCTCATACATGATCCATATAGCAAATTAAAGGACTAAACATTCATAATTGAAATTAAACCAAACTACATTGTCCACAAAATTAAAGTTCAACATTTAATACATAATTTGTCCACAATTACATAAATGATAACTCTAATACAAGCTACAATTTACATACTATGAAACAAAAAAAGGGACACAACGTCAACTCCACAAGATACTCTCCACGCTCGGAGTCGCTCTCCACGGTCTCCTCCAAAAGTGTGTCACCAACTAAACCTGTACGCCGAAGCAAGGAGTGAGTCTAAAGACTCAGTAAGTAACTTCATACACATCATTCATGCATACATCATAGTAGGTTCTGCTCTTTTAATTTGCAAGGCAACATACAGCATGCTTGAACATTAATAAGAGACAATCTATCATGGTATTTCTACAAAATCAAAACACATGGTACCTGGTTTAAGATGTTTCAAATAACACTTCCTATCACATGCTTCCTACTCATTTAATCACATGAAAACTACACTTCCAGTTTGACTATAACATGATGGCAATTTACATGGAATTAGAAATATCATAGCATGAATTATCGTCTCATACTCTAACACATTCACTTCACATGGTTACACATTCCCATATTTCACATGGTTCATTTTTCAAACAGTTCACATGATTTCACATTTCACATTCACATGTTCACATACACATTTTACACATGTTCACATATACACATTTTACACATGTTCACATATACACATTTTACAATTTATTTGCTGTGACACATAGTCCAAACCACCACTAGAAGGACACATCACATAACACATAACACATATCACATCACCTAGGCAATACAGTGATGACTCTTGGCACTGCGCAGACCGGGAGAACACGTCTCCACCCTAACCAGTGGTACTTGTCCACCTCCAGGATTTCATCCTAATGCCCTTAGGATATCTTAACACATTGAACCTTCTCATAGGGACCTTTCCATGATACAGTTCCAAAGCCCTCTATGGAAGCAGTGTCACACACGGCATATTTTACACATTACACATTCCAATTAACACACGTTTTACATATGATATTCACACTTTCTTGTTTATGCACATGGTTCTATTCTTCCCTAGCATGATGCCACTAATAACAGAAATCAAGCATTTAGTAGCCCTCACGACTTAATTGGAACGCACATCATTTAACCTTAATCATGGTACATGTATTTATAACTCATTTTCACATGAAAATCTCATAGTGTAGGCTACTGTCATCAAATTTTCCTGAAAATTTAACCACATACTGTTTTCGGGTATAGGAACACATACAAATTTTCACATTTTTCTGAATCCACATGCATTTATAGAAATTAAAACATTCAGTTTCATGCCATTCATAAACTAAGTTAACATAGAACATGCCATGAATTTCAGATTTGATCATGCACAGTCATGAACCACACATACATATTGGCACAAGAAATTTTTCCCAATTTTATTTCCCAACACACGATTTACTAAAATTTTCACAAGGTCTACACATGCTTTCTATTTCTCATTGTAGGAATTATAAAAATTCACATGAATATGGGAAAATTCCAAAATTTGTAGGCATGGACTGATACCTACAAACATGGTTCATAAAATTCTACAACATTTAATTCCTCAGAAATCATGGGAACAAAATTTAACATGCATAACCTCTTTCCTACACATGTTTTTCAATAATTCTAATAAATTATGCCATCTACAGAAAAATACAGGAAATTTCACACACATGACATTATCTATTTTACACAACATATAAAATTTACATTATATCCTCATGCGTAGAAATCCAGAAATTAAAGATATAGGGCAAAACAGTTCATTGTTCTGTCAAGAAGAACTCAACGGCATACTATGGACGTTTACAGGAGTTGGCGGCAACATCGTTGGCCGCTGACTCAAGATCTCAACGGCAATAGATCTTGCCGTCAAGTTCGGACCTGTGTAAAAACACAGTCCGAGCTCTAAAGAATGGTGAATGTAGGGGATCCAGGACACGAGGAAAATCCATAAAAATGATAGAAACCTCCTAGACACATACATGGACAAGGTGAAAGGGTTACTTGCCTTTGGAAAAACTCCTAAAGGGATCAAAATGGTTGGAGAAGCTCTCCTTGGGCAGTCCCAAGAAGCCTCCAAGATGTCTCCACTCCGGCCTCTGTGATGCTCCCCTCTGCAATCCAGGGTCGGGGATGTGTAGCCGGATGTGTTGTCTCCCTCCTTGTCGAAGTAGATCTCCAGATGAAGCCTTGGATCGCCGGATCAAAGCCTCCAAACTCCAAGTTTTCTCACAGCTCACTAGGGTTTTCTCTTATCTCTTTGCAAAGAGCCAAGAGAGCTCTTTGGGGGTTGTCACAAGGGCCATTTTAGAGAGGAGAACCTCTCACCCACGCAGAGGTCGGTGGGAAGTTCGGGGTAGCCGTTGGGGTGGTTGGCATCCCCAATCAAAGGCATGGCACACCATGCTGCTGCAGACTGGTCTGTCAGGACATAGACGTCCACCGATATGGCCGTCGACTTAATAATCGACGTCCACCTATATGGACGTTAACAATAAGTGAACGTCCATTCATGTTGACGTCGACTATCCCTTCGGCCAGAACCCAAAACCATGCAAAACCCTAATTTCTCCTAAGTTCATGTATGCAATACGTAGGTATAATACACACTATTCACATCATGCAATTAACAACGCATATATTTGAGTATATGCACACATACATAGTGTTTACACAATAATGTATATATAATACTTACATGATAATGCATATACATACACAAGCACAAAATTGCACACAATAAAATAATAAGGACAAAATTCGAGGGTCTTACACAAAAGATAATAATCCAAACCATCAACTAACAGAATATTTTCATTGACTTTGAGGAGGATTTACCAACCTTTCAAGATCCAATTATATTCCCTTTGTTTTTACCTCCAAAAGTAACATATCTTCCTTCATTTTCAATCAGCAATGAGAACTTTGTTTTGTCTCCAGTCATGTGTCGTAAACACCTACTTTCAAGAAACACACATTGGAGTTGGGTGCACGACCTTCCTGCACAAATCAGATCAGAGAAGAAAAGATTTTGGTACCCAAACATTGTTGGGACCATCAGTTTGTTTGAGTAAAAACAATAAGTCTTTTCTGATCCATATTTGAGGTGTTTTTAGCTTTTGTTTTGTTTCAGAAATGATTTCCCTTTTTCGTATTTTAACATTCTGATTTGGAATGAAAACACCAGTGTTTTTTCTTTCATAAGCAGAGAAATTATGCATTTTAAAATGATTGTTCATATATAGAAATCCATACAAAGATTCTATTGATATCTTGGAAACTTTGGATAGAAAGATTGTGAATGATACCAATGAAGATTATGATATCATTAATTCCAAGAATTGATCCAATTGGATTGATATGATGTCCTGGATCTCAAATAATCATCATGAAAGTGTGTTTTTGTGTTTTTATAATTTTTCAAAATTTTATTTGAATTTTTTTGAAATATCATGTTGTTGTTCAGAAGTGGATAGGTCGACCTATGTTGAGGCAGAGTCAACTCAGGGGCCACAGGTTTGAACTTATGACTAACCTTTGTCGACCTGTCTACAACATGTGTCGACCTATTTTGTTTCTTCTGATTAGACATTTCCTTTTTATTTTGGTTTTTGATTGTTTCAGATGTTTTCTTTGACACTTCTTTATTTTTGTTTTCTGAACTAGTGCTTTTGACAAATTTGATCAAAAGAATTTTTGAAGGTTTTTCTTTCTTTTGAACAGGTTTACTTTTAACTGATTTTTCTGCGGTGAATCCTAGTCCAAGTTTTTCAGCATTCATTCTTTGTCCTAACAAGACATCAAGGTTTTCTTTTCCATTTGTGAAATTTTTTATTACTTGATCCATTTCAGCCAGCAATTTCTTAAGTTTCTAAATTTCATTAATGGCTTGTTGTTGTTTTTCTGTTTGATGCAATTTCATTTTCTCATAAAGATTTACCAGTTCACTGTTAGCCTTTTGAGATGCAATTTTGAATTCATCTATTTCATTCATAAGTTCTTCCATTTCATCATTAAGTTCAGAAATTTCATTCTCAAGTTCAGATATTCTTCTATTTAAGGAAGTATCATGCATGCCAATTTCAATTTTCTTTTTCAAAAAATTATTTTCTTTTCTTATATCAAAATATTTTTCAACTAAGACAGCATATGCAGCTTCCCAATCTTCAACACTATATGTTCAAAAGAAGAACTTACCTTTCCATCATTGTTATTAGCCATAAAGAATAAAACCTCATTTTCTGAGCTTGAGGCATTCTCTTCTTCATCCTCACTTTGGTCTTCATCCGACCAAGTTGCTATCATGGCTTTTAGCTTTTCATTTTGTTGTTCTTCTTGTATTTGTCCTTCTTGACCTCAGGACACTCACCCTTCATCTGTCCTATCTTGTTACACCTGTAACAAATAACACCTTCATCACCTTTTTGATTTCTACCAACATTAAACTTGAAGAAGAAGCATTCTTTTTTACAGATGAATATTTTTTCTCTCCATTGAATTTTCCTTTTCTTGATTTTTAAAATTTTTTGAATTGCCTAATAATGAGGGCAATTTCATCATCATCAGACTCAGAATTTTCAGAACTAGATTTTCCTCAATTTTCCCCTTGTTGCTTGATGAAGCCTTAAGTGCTACTGGTTTGGCTTTAAGCATATGTTCTTCAGTTCTTTTCAGATTTATTTCATATGTCATTAAGAGCCTATGAGTTCATCAAGAGAAATTTTGGATAAATCCTTTGAATCTTCAATAACTGTAGCCTTTGTATGCCAAATTGATGATAGAGAGTGCAAGATTTTTCTTACCAGATCAGCATCAGTGTATTCCCCACCTAATGCCTTCAGTCTATTGACAATTGTCATAAACCTAGCAAACATTTCCGAAATTGATTTATCAGTTTTCATCATAAACAATTCATTTTCAAAAGAAATATGTTTGCTTGGGTTCCCTAACTTAAGATGTTCTTTCATACATTAATTCAAGTTTATCCCACATTTCCTTAGCGAATTTGCACATGGATATTCTTAAATATTCATCAGGGTGAACTACACATTGAAGCATATTCATGGCACTGTAATTAAGAGTGGCTTTTCTAATTTGCTCTCTAGTCCAATTCTCTTTATCTCCATGGTTTTCATAAGGACCCTAGTCAACTATTTTCCAAATTTCATAGTTTTGTGCCCTTAGAAAATCTTGCATGTGATTCTTCCAGTAGGAGTTTAAATTTCATCGATGGTTGTTTTTTATGTTTGTTGTAATTTCATTTTCTCAAAAAGATTACCAGTTCACTGTTAGCCTTTGAGATGCAATTTTGAATTCATCTATTTCATTCATAAGTTCTTCCTTTTCATCATTAAGTTCGGAAATTTCGTTCTCAAGTTCAGATATTCTTCTATTTAAGGAAGTATCATGCATGACATTTTCAATTTCCTTTTCAAAAATTTATTTTCTTTTCTTACTTCAGAATATTTTTCAACTAAGACAGCATATGCATCTTCCCAATTGTCAACAGTATATTGTTCAAAATAAGAACTTACCTTTTCATCACTGTTATTAGTCATAAAGCATAAAACCTCATTTTTTGAGCTTGAGGTGTTCTCTTCTTCATCCTCACTTTGGTCTTCATCTGACCAAGTTGCTATCATGGCTTTTCGCTTTTTCATTTTGTCGTTCTTCTTGTATTTGTCCTTCGTGACCTCAGGACACTCAACCCTTCATGTGTCCTGTCTTGTTACACCTATAACAAATAACACCTTCATCACCTTTTTTTTTTATGCAAACATTAAAGTTTGAAGAAGAACCATTATTTTTGACAGAAGAATATTTTTTCATTCCATTGAATTTTCCTTTTCTTGATTTTAAAAATTCTCTGAATTGCCTAGTCAATAGGGCAATTTCATCCTCATCAGACTCTGACTTTCAGAACTAGATTTTTCTTGAATTTCCCCTTGTTGCTTGATGAAGACTTAAGTGCTACAGGTTTGGCTTTAAGCATATGTTCTTCAGTTCTTTTCAGATTTATTTCATATGTCATTAAAGAGCCTATGAGTTCATCAAGAGAAATTTTTGATAAATCCTTTGAATCTTCAATAACTGTAGCCTTTGTATGCGAAATTGATGATAGAGAGTGTAGGATTTTTCTTACCAGATCAACATCAGTGTATTCTCCACCTAATGCCTTCAGTCCATTCACAATTGTCATAAACCTAGCAAACATTTCAGAAATTGATTTATCAGTTTTCATCATAAACAATTCATTTTCAGAAAGAAATATGTTTGCTTTGGTTTCCCTAACTTGAGATGTTCCTTCATACATTAATTCAATTTATCCCACATTTCCTTAGCGGATTTGCACATGGATATTCTTAAATATTCTTCAGGGTGAACTGCACATTGAAGCATATTCATGGCACTATAATTAAGAGTGGCTTTTCTAATTTGCTCTCTAGTCCAATTCTCTTTATCTCCATGGTTTTCATAAGGACCCTAGTCAACTATTTTCCAGATTTCATAGTTTTGTGCCCTTAGAAAAACTTGCATGCGATTCTTCCAGTAGGAGTTTAAATTTCATCGATGGCTTGTTGTTTTTATGTTTGTTGCAATTTCATTTTCTAAAAAAAATTTACCAGTTCACTGTTAGGCTTTGAGATGCAATTTTGAATTCATCTATTTCATTCATAAGTTCTTCCTTTTCATCATTATGTTCAGAAATTTCATTCTCAAGTTCAGATATTCTTCTTTTTAGGGAAGTATCATGCATGACATTTTCAATTTTCTTTTTCAAAAATTTATTTTCTTTTCTTATTTCAGAATGTTTTTCAACTAAGACAACATAGCATCTTCCAATTGTCAACAGTATATTGTTCAAAAGAAGAACTTACCTTTCTATCACTGTTATTAGCCATAAAGCATAAAACCTCATTTTTTTAGCTTGAGGTGTTTCTTCTTCATCCTCACTTTGGTCTTCATCTGACCAAGTTGCTATCATGGCTTTTGACTTTTTCATTTTGTTGTTCTTCTTGTATTTGTCCTTCTTGACCTCAGGACACACACCCTTCATCTGTCCTGTCTTGTTACACCTGTAACAAATAACACTTCATCACCTTTTTTATTTCTTCCAACATTAAAGTTTGAAGAAGAAGTTCTTTTAGACAGAAGAATATTTTTTCATTCCATTGAATTTTCCTTTTCTTGATTTTAAAAATTCTCTAAATTGCCTAGTCATGAGGGCAATTTCATCCTCATCAGACTCAGACTTTTCAGAACTAGATTTTTCTTGAATTTCCCCTTGTTGCTTGATGAAGCCTTAAGTGCTACTGGTTGGCTTTAAGCATATGTTCTTCAGTTCTTTTTAGATTTATTTCATATGTCATTAAAGAGCCTATGAGTTCATCAAGAGAAACTTTGGATAAATCCTTTGAATCTTCAATAACTGTAGCCTTTGTATGCCAAATTGATGATAGAGAGTGCAAGATTTTTCTTACCAGATCAGCATCAGTGTATTCCTCACCTAATGCCTTCAGTCCATTGACAATTATCATAAACCTAGCAAACATTTCAGAAATTGATTCATCAGTTTTCATCATAAACAATTCATATTCAGAAACAAGTATGTTTACTTTGGTTTCCCTAACTTGAGATGTTCCTTCATACATTAATTCAAGTTTATTCCACATTTCCTTAGCGGATTTGCAATTGGATATTCTTAAATATTCTTCAGGGTGAACTGCATATTGAAGCATATTCATGTCACTGTAATTAAGAGTGGCTTTTCTAATTGCTCTCTAGTCCAATTCTCTTTATCTTCATGGTTTTCATAAGGACCCTTGTCAACTATTTTCCACATTTCATAATTTTTTGCCCTTAGAAAAACTTGCATGCGATTCTTCCAGTAGGAGTTTAAATTTCATCGATGGCTTGTTGTTTTTATGTTTATTGGAATTTCTTTCTCAAAAAGATTTACCAGTTCACTGTTAGCCTTTTGAGATGCAATTTTGAATTCATCTATTTCATTCATAAGTTCTTCATTTTCATCATTAAGTTCAGAAATTTCATTCTCATGTTCAGATATTCTTCTATTTAAGGAAGTATCATGCATGACATTTTCAATTTTCTTTTTCAAAAATTGTTTTCTTTTCTTATTTCAGAATATTTTTCAACTAAGACAGCATATGCATCTTCCCAATCGTCAACAGTATATTGTTCAAAAGAAGAACTTACCTTTCCATCATTGTTATTAGCCATAAAGCATAAAACCTCATTTTCTGAGCTTGAGGCGTTCTCTTCTTCATCCTCACTTGGTCTTCATCCGACCAAGTTGCTATCATGGCTTTTGGCTTTTTCATTTTGTTGTTCTTCTTGTATTTGTCCTTCTTGACCTCTGGACACTCACCGTTCATCTATCCTGTCTTGTTACACCTGTACAAATAACACCTTCATTACCTTTTTTATTTCTGCCAACATTAATGTTTGAAGAAGAAGCATTATTTTTGACAGAAGAATATTTTTCTTTCCATTGAATTTTCCTTTTCTTGATTTTAAAAATTTTCTGAATTGCCTAGTCATGAGGGCAATTTATCCTCATCAGACTCAGACTTTTCAGAACTAGATTTTTCTTGAATTTCCCCTTGTTGCTTGATGAAGCCTTAAGTGCTACTGGTTTGGCTTAAGCATATGTTCTTCAGTTCTTTTCAGATTTATTTCATATGTCATTAAAGCGCCTATGAGTTCGTCAAGAGAAATTTTGGATAAATCCTTTGAATCTTCAATAACTGTAGCCTTCGTATGCCAAATTGATGATAGAGAGTGCATGATTTTTCTTACTAGATCAGCATCAGTGTATTCCTCACCTAATGCCTTCAGTCCATTGACAATTGCCATAAACCTAGTAAACATTTCAGAAATTGATTCATCAGTTTTCATCATAAACAATTCATATTCAGAAACAAGTATGTTTGCTTTGTTTCCCTAACTTGAGATGTTCCTTCATAAATTAATTCATGTTTATCCACATTTCCTTAATGGATTGTACATGGATATTCTTGAATATTCTTCAGGGTGAACTGCACATTGAAGCATATTCATGGCACTGTAATTAAGAGTGGCTTTTCTAATTTGCTCTCTAGTCCAATTCTCCTCATCTCCATGGTTTTCATAAGGACCCTTGTCAACTATTTTCCAGATTTCATAGTTTTGGCACTTAGAAAAACTTGCATGTGATTCTTCTAGTAGGAGTAATCAGACCCATCAAAAAATGGTGGTCTATTAATGGAATAGCCCTCAGCTACAAATCCTCGAGAATCCATGAACCAAATAAAGAGACAAGAAATGATCAAGCAGACAGTTCAAGCCGTCAGAACACACAGATCAAACAGAAGCAATCAAATCAGATCAAAAATAGATATTAACCCACTCTGATACCAATTGTAGGATCGAATTCAGAGTATGAACAGATCTAGAACGGGGGGTTGAATAGATCTATCACTAATTAATGCGGAAGCTAAAGCAATTTAATAAAATACTTTGAATTATATATCCATTCAATCAAGCAATCCAACTAATCTGGTGTGTGAATGTGTGATTGTGTGTATATGATTTGTGAAGCACTTCGATAGGCAGAGTGAGAGCGAAATCCTATGCAAGAATCTAGCGCAGAAAAATAGATCAAACCACTGCACAAAGGATTTTAGGTGGTTCGAAAATCACACCAGTGATTTCTGCGTCCACCACTCACACAGTGAGGCTTCACTACTCAAACCCAAGTACAACACACACGGAGCACGATGACTCCAAAACCCTTGAGCACGACGACTCAACACACAACTGGAGTACGACGACTCCAAAACACTTGAGCACGACGGCTCAACACATAACTGGAGCACGACGTCTCCAAATTAAGCACGACGGCTCAAACCACACAACTGTGAGTTCGATGACCCACAAACTGAGAACGACGGCTTAAACACAACTGTAGCACGATGACTCCAAACTGAGCACAACGGCTCAAAATAGAAGCTAGATCAAATCCATGCAAAATCAGATCCTCCAGTAATGATATGATTCATAGACTCAACAACACAAAAAATCTACACATAACTTCATGTATAGATCTCACTAATTAAAAGGAGATGAACACTCCAAGAAATAAGTGAAATACATATGGGTTGGATGTTCCTTGGTGAAGAAGTCTTGCAGAAGCTTGAATTGAGTAGTCTTGATGGAATTCGATGGAGATCCTCGTCAATTCACGATGCTCTGCTTCAGTGGCATCTGAATTGCCAGTACTTTTTCTTGATCTTCTGTTCCACTGCTCGATCTTCTCCCTTTCTCAGCACATCACAGCTTAGCCTTGATCACCACGTCCCCTTGGATGTAATTGTTGGAAGGCTGGAGGCTTACGGGCTCTAGATTGCTCGTTTTACACCTTTTGGCTTCAAAACAGAGATCAAACCCTTTTATAGCCTCTGTGCTGTCCCTTTTACATGAAGGGAATGTGCACAGAAACCTAGAATGCACCTTGGGCTGCCACATGTCTAGAAGGTCCTTACCACACTACCATTTGGATAAGAGGGCAATATGGTAATTATAGCATATTCCACAAAGACCTCAGAGTGAAATCACAGCCATCGGATTTTATCCCTGCACGAATCTAGGTTTGCACAGAAATGTGAGTCGACCTCATTTTTCAAGAGAGTCGACCTACTGACCAATCATCAATTCAGGGCTTACTATCAGAACACTAGTGTCAACCTGACAGATGCTTAGTGTCGACCTGATCAATAGGTAGAGTCAACCTGATCAATAGGTAGAGTTGACCTTCTGTGAATTCCTCCAAAAATTGGTTCACTGGATGGATGCTAGTGTCGACCTCATCTCCAAATAGAGTCGACATTATTGACATTTGCTCTTCAGAAACTTGTTGGGCAGCCTTTAAGAGTCGACCTATCTATCAACTGGAGTTGACCTGTCTGTGACCTTTTCTTTAGAAGTTTGCTGGATAGACCTTGAGAGTCGACCTTTCAGTCAACTAGAGTTGACCTGTCTATCAATTAGAGTCAACCTGTCTGTCAACTAGAGTCGACCTACTTTGACAGAAATTTGTAAACCTATATGAATGAGTAGACCATCAAAATATGTCATTAACAGTAAAATATGAGATATAAAATATCAAGAACATGTTGTTTGAGTATTGTAATATATTCAATATGTACAATATGTTTAATATGTCATCATCAAAATCAAAGTAGAGTGTTGTTTGTTGGTCATCATTAAAAAAAACCTTCATTAAGAAATTCCAAAACACATTCAACACAACAAAATTTACCCCCATGATCAGTTAAAATAGACTTTATTTTGTGTCAAGTTCCATAAGGCAGTGTTACAGAATTTCCTAAATTCTTGACAAGTTTCACTTTTGTGGGATAGAAAGATAACCAAGTATATCTAGTAAAATCATCAATGATGACAAATCCATAATGTTTGCTACTGAGTCTGGAAATTTTTGTTGCCCCAAAAAGGTCAATGTGAAGTAATACTAGTGGCTTTGTAGTAAGTACATCATTGAAGACCTTAAAAGATTTTCTTATTTGTTTTCCTTGAGCACATATCCCATAAACTTGATTTTCAACATTAGGAAAAGCTTCAGGAGGTCCTTTAACCAGATTTAGCCTTATGAGTTATTCATGGTGTTGAAACTTG
This sequence comes from Colocasia esculenta, assembly GCA_014218235.1. Classification (NCBI taxonomy): domain Eukaryota; kingdom Viridiplantae; phylum Streptophyta; class Magnoliopsida; order Alismatales; family Araceae; genus Colocasia; species Colocasia esculenta. Next base: position 93,875,230 of record CM024763.1, on the reverse strand, counting down.
CATGACCAACTCTCTTGTGCCATGTCCATGTTGGATCGGGATGGAGCTTTAGATGTCCTAAAGGGGGGTGAATAGGAATTCTTGCACTTCAAATTTATCTGAAAATAGATAACACTAGATAGTACGTTGTACATAGTCTAGTGTGTGTGAAACAAGTGAAAAGCTTGGCGGAATCAATCACATAAAGCGCACAGTAATTTATCCTGCTTTGGCCCTTCCAAATGAGGTTTGGCATGGCGAATCGGATCGACCCGATTCAGTCGAATCGGAACGGATCAGGGGAGATCCGATCCATGATTGACTGATTCGATCCGATTTGCATGGGTACATACATACATAACCTTTCATCCCCTTTCTTCTTCATACTTATTTACATGTAAGGAACTACCCCCCATTTGAATCCAATAAAAATATCAAAAAAATCAAATCTCTTACCAATAAAAAGTCAACTCTCCCATCGAAGAAGAAAATCGTGATTTCGATGATTTTAGCAAAATCCTAACTTTCTAATCTCTCATAATTTAGCCTATCTAAAAATTTGATAATTCAAATAACCACATGGAACACTAAAAATCTAAAGTCCAATAAAAAAAGTCAAATGTGCATATGACTTCTCTAAGGGAGACACTCTTCTATTGACATCACTTAGTCTGCTTGAGACCTCTCAAGATTTGGTCAAACCTAAGCTATCATCACCTAAACTCATGTAGAAGTGAAAATTCTCATGAGTTTGGGTGATGATAGCTTAGGTTGACTAAATCTTGAGAGGTCTCAAGCAAACTAAGTACTATCAGTAGGAGAGTAGCTCCCTTGGAGAAGTCACATGCACGTTTGACTTTTTTACCAGACTTTAGATTTTTAGCGTTCCATGTGGTTTATTTGAATTATCAAATTTTTAGATAGGCTACATTATGAGAGATTAGAAAGTTAGCATTTCACTAAAATCACCGAAATCGTGATCTTCTTCTTCGATGGGAGAGTTAACTTTTTATTGATAAGAGAGATGATTTTTTGATATTTTTATTAGATTGAAATGGGGGGTACTTCCTTATTTACATATAATATCTTAAGTAAATAGTTTCATATACTTAAATTATATTCAGGTAAATAAGCATGAAGAAGAGAACCATTTTCCCGAGGGTATATGCACATATCTATATATATACTTATATTATAAGTGTTATATTAAATATATATATATATATATATATATATATATATATTATAATCCTATGCGAATTGAACTGATTCGATCTGATTCCATGTGAATCGGATCGAATAAGGGCAAACCTGATTCGGTCCGAATCGCCGCTCCAGCAAACCAAAGCCTACATCCAGCCTAAGAATCCTTGGTATTTCCACAAACTACCAAGAACTTGGCCTTCTCTGAACCGAGGTATTACAACCCACTTGCTCCGAAGCAAGTCTTCCTTCACAGAGGGTACTACACGGAACAAACCCCCTGCTGGTTTCTTACACAAAAATAAACACCATGTGTGTCTGCTTAGAAGAATGAGCAAACACCGAAGATCAGATAGAGACTACAAATGAAATTGAAAGCTCTAACTCTTTCTGACTCAAAGAGGGCAGACTGAGAAGAAAATCTACAATAGCAAAAAAAACCACCCAAAGAAAAAGACTTCGGAATGTAAGAGAGTTTGGAAGACAAGGCTTGAAGCATGCTCTCTTCAGAATTTGAGCTTTATTCTCTTTTCTTGTTGAGTGTTGAATGTGGTCATGTATTTGCTTTCTATGTGTATTGCAATGAAACAGCATCTCTTGAAATTCAAACTTCAGCTATATATGGTCTTCAAAATTTACAAGTTGAAAGCAACCATTTGAAAATAGCCGTTTGAATTTGAACGTTGGGTCTTGAAACTTGAGACAGTTGAGATGTGATCATCAGAAAGTAAGTCTTCTATCTTTTGAGTCTCAATGGCTTCAGGCTATGCTGATAGCTGCATGGCTCTTCTTCAGATATCTTCTACTGATTTTCTGCAAACACTATACCAAGTCTTTTCCTTTTCTCGGGGTTAGTTTTGAGAGATATAAAATAATATAAGAAGGTAAGGGGCAAGTAGTTGCTTAACAAATATCTATCAGTTCCAGACAGACAGTCTGTCCTTTGAATAGTATAGGGGTAGGTCAGCATTCAAGAGGAATGGACACCTGGTTGGCACGCAGTATAGCTACAAAGGGAACTTTTCTAAAAAATCTAAAAACTAGATATTCTGAAGTATGCTCACATATGTCTTTGAGAGACACACAGCATTCTGAAAGATAAACTATGAAACTGATATTTAGAAATGACATGAATCATTAAACAAAAGAATAGAAAAGTACGAAGCATATTAAACTATTATATTCAGATAACACGCATAAAGTAACATAGTGCACATCATGTGTCCATTTAGTTCATTGAATAGTTCATAAGAATTAAAACATTAATCGCACTAAGAATACATTAACATTTCTGCAAAAAAAATAATAGATACTTAAAAACATCTAAGTATAGTTGATGTTATACTTCGACTTTCAAAGACTCGGAGTGCTACAACAGTCCAACAATATGATACTTCAACTTCTGACGAGTCGGAGTACTTCCAGTAAACTATACAAGAGACTTCGACTATATCAAAGTCAAAGTGAGAAACAATCGATATGAAAGAGATAATCAATACATACAATCGATGTTTGAGACAATCAATGTTCTAAGGTAATCGATGCGAAAGAAAATCGATGTATATGAAGCAATCGGTGTAACTTCGACTATAGACTTCGACTGTAGGGAAGTCAGAGTGAGTCTGGTTTATTCAACAATCGGTATCCGACATCGACTGTTTGAGAGTCGGAGTGGGGCCATTGGACTTCTACTTTTTTAGAGTCGAAGTAACGCTAGTTGTTCAACAATCCCACTTTGATTTCTCAGGAGACGTAGTTGTAACACTTCGACTTCTGGGAGTCGGAGCCAGTATGATATGTATGTACATGTGTACTTAGAAAATTTCTTAATGAAAGTTGACAGTGTGTTGACACTTAGGATTAGTGTGTCGACACGAATAGACTGCAAGGATTTTATGAATAATACATGTATACCTTTACTTTAACACATTAATTTTCATACAAAATAAAGTGTGGTATAATTAACAAATTTGTTTAGGAGATTATTAGAAGATTTTGTCATACAAAAATAATGATCAGGCAATTGTAAGAGATGATGCACAACAATTCTTTTAAACATAAATCAACCATTTGTAAACGGTAATTGTTCAACAATTCTCCCCCTTTTTGTTAATAACAAAAACAATCTTTTATATAGACATGTAAAACAAATTTTAATCAAAATTTTTTTTTTTGTTTGTTTGTTCTCCTATCTGTTCTATATATCTTTGCCTTCTCCCCCTTGTGGCATTAACAGAAAAGAAATAAGATATTGAAAGAGGAAGAGAGGCAGAAATGAGGAGGAACAAGTATATATTGAGAACTGAAAAATATATGTACAAACCTCAAGAAGATTGAGGGAGATAGAGAGAAGGTGGGACTTGATCAAAGAAGGGTTGAAGAAGATCCCACAACTTCTTCTCATTTTCAGGGAATACATGGGAAAATATAGAACTATCTATATTATAGGAGGGTTCTGCATAAGGGAGTTTCCTATAGGACTTAAGGTGACGGCGATGATACCAAGAGATCTTCCTGTGAAGGGCATCACCATGTAGAGTTTGCCTAAGAGGAATGAATTTCCTATTAGCACCTTTAGCAAAAACTCATGAATTGTGATATTCCACTGAAGACCTTGAGATTGAGTTGCTAACTTTGCCTTGTAATTGATGTTGCATCTTTTGTGTCCATTTAAAGAGATAGACTTCCAAAGGGTATCATAACCTTAATCAAATAGGAAGAGGGAGATAATTTCTGCTTTCTGGATTCTTTGGCTTCTCAGGATAAGCGATTGCCCACTGCTCTACTATCAGTCTCTTAGACTCGGCAAATTGTGCTGGAAATCTTTGAGATAGGATGAATTCTTGGGCCTTCATCAGGACAAACCTATGAAAGTGAGCTTAATGTTTACTTGATTTTGAACCTAACAGCTATCCTGATGTGCCTATTAAAGACTACTTGAGCAAAAGCCTTTCTGGCTAAATCTGCACCAATCAGGTTGGGTATAGTTCTGAGGGCAATCTAATAGTCATAGAAGGAGTGATAGTTCTTTGCCCTTGGAGTAACATAGCCATTGACCCCTACTGACTTCAGCTAAATTTAACCTGAATCTTTCTCTCTTGAACTGCTTCATCCTACTGAAACTGGTTTATTGCTCTTTTATTAAGTTCCCAAAGAGATCAAAAAATCTAAGATTCAAATGAGATGAGAGATTAATAGACCACTACTCCTGTCTAAAGCTTGCCTAAACATTGTTGCTTTCTCCAGGATAGATTGACAGGAAATCCACCTCTGTCAGACTATGACTCTTCTAAGTGATGAGATTTAAAGCATTGAGAGGAACGTTTAGGGTTTTGATCAAGAGAGGGAGCTAGTCTTTGAACTTGTAGCCTAGAAACCCATGGACTTTAAAAAAAACATTGATTTGTAAAAATTCTTGGAAAAGAAAAAATTGCACCCAGAATGATAAATAAAGGGATACAAAAAAGGAGGAAATGATTGGTTAGGTTTATTTTTCCCTTTCTGCCCAACTTGAGATGAAAGTGCCACACTAGGCACAATCTGAGCAAGAGGTGAGTAGGAAGAGCAGAAGAAGGAGTAGATGATCTTGGAAGGGATGAGAAGAAAAAAGGAGGTAAGGTGTGTAGAACTGGAGTGTTTATAGGTGTAGGAGTGTAGGTATACACCGTAGGAGATGAGGCAAAAGAAGTGAGTGGTGGAGAAGGAGGCAATTCCTGGCTAGGACGAAGATGGGGGGATGAGGATCAGAGGAAACTGGGGGTATTGGTTCAGAGGGAGATGGAGGTAAGGGTGATGATTCAGAGGAAGGAAAGACTACATAATCGGATTTTATAAGCTTCCGCCTAACTCTTCTTTTAAAAGTCTGAACCATAAGATGATCCTCTACGGCCTGGGAGGACACCTCTACTGGTTACACTTCTGGTTCAACCATTTTCTGTTCTAATTGCTCAAAAGGCTGCACTGGTTGTGACTCCTGCTGCTGTTGCTACTGTTGCTATTCAAGGTTGATCTGGCTGCTTTTCTATCTCCTCAACTGACTGATCTAGTTGTTGTTCTGGCTGTGCTCAGACTGATTGGGCTGCTACTCTTCTTATTGATGTGCTGAGGTAGGTGCTGGAGAGCTTCCTTTGCCCTGATGGCAAACCAAGTGAAGGAGCAAATCCTTCATCTACTGAACTTCTTCTGATAGAAATCAAACTTCACATCAATCTGGTGTATCTGCATCTGGAGTACACCAAGCATTTCTTGTTGCTTAAGGACCACATTCAGTACATCATCAATGGTCCTTCTAGTCTCCCCCTGAGACCTTGGCCGGGTCTCAACTAGTGGTGGAGAGACATGGTGGAAATCTTCTTCTACAACAGGCTCAAAATGTGTAGGGATAGGTGCTTCTTCTTCATGAACTACTGCTTTACCCAATTGAGATCTCTAGGTACTTGATTAATGGTTTCTTCAGTGTGATCTTACGCAATGGAAGTTCCTGCTGGTTCTTCTTCTGTGCGTTTAGTTCTCCTACTTGAGCGGTTATTGTGCTACTGTTTCTTCTTTGCTTCTTCTCCTCTAGCTATTGGAGGCTGAACTGGGTGAATAGAGAAGGACCTCTGTACCTCATCAGGAAATATATCCTAAGTGCAGTTGGGTACAGAATCCTTAGTCCAAACGTTTTGGGCTTTATCCTCTAAAAGTAATGACTTCTGTGAAGGGTGGATGGCCTAATCTTCTCTTTAACTAACACAAAAATTTCATCTGACAAATCCATTTCATATCTTCTAAAAATAACTGTGAGCAGAGGTCCATAATGAAGATATTCTTGTAGGTACTTGACCATGCCATCCTCTCTAGAATAATAGAGGCAAGATTGACTGATGCCTCTGGATAGCCTAAAATAGTAAGTTGCCATCCCTGGCTATGATGGATGAATGAGTCCCAGTGTAGTGACATGATCTTTTTAGATCCGTGTTTAATGGTTTTAGAGTGGTGCCCATGACCAAGAGGTGGTCATTGGGCTTGTTTGTGGTTTCTACGCGTTGTGTGGGCGCAGTGGGCCGGACGTTCTAGCCCAAATGGCCTGTTGGTTCAATGTTTGTGAACACGACGGAGCAGTACGTCATGATTTAAACGCGACGGTCACTCTCGTCACGAATCATAGAACCGGCTTGAGTTTAGCGGTGCGTAGCGTTTTAATTGGCGATGGTTAGGGTCATCGCGTTTAACTCTTAAACACGACGTCTGCCTACATCGTGATTTCGATTATGGTTTAAATGCTCTGTTTCATCCAGTCAGAGCAGAGGAGCTCTGTCCAGGTGAAAGGGGAGCTTCTGCGGCGTTTCTGGCTTTCCGGTGGCTCGTCTGGTGCGAGGTCCATGCGAGGAAGATGCCTCGAGAGCGTGGGTGCACTGCCGTTGCGACGTTTTCACATTCTTGCCTTATTCAGTTGGTAGGTAGACTACCTCTTGTTTTAGTTGATTAAATGGTTTAAGGGTGGAAACGCATGTTAGGTGGTTAGGCCAATTGTGACTTTCTTGTGACGGCCCCATTATACCGGTACGGTTATACCAACCCACGTCGGTATAGCGAGGTCCTCACAGTGGGACATTTACCCAAACGATACATACAGCTGAGATACACGCGAATATACAACAGAGTAGCGGAAGTAAAAGACCATGTCTCCATTCATTCATCATCCACATTAAACATACATGCAATTCGCAATTAACATAAAAGAACTAAAGGTCCACATAATTTAAATTGCTGAAATAGAACCACAAATTGTCCACACTTATACATCATTTTCATAATACTCTAATACAATGTTCAAATTACATACTTATGAAATACACAAATCTCAAGAAACTCCAAAGCTAGTCTCCGCGCTCGGAGTCCGTCTCCACCGTCTCCTCCAACGGTGCCATGTCACCAACTATACCTGTACGCCGAAGCAAGGAGTGAGTCCAAGGACTCAGCAAGCAACACTACTCATGATATACACGTACAAGTCCTAGTGGTTTCTACATGCACATTTACAATTTGCAACACATGGCATGCTAGTCAATTTAAGTTTCAACCTATCATGAAAGTTTTACACTTTATACATGGATCATGCTTTCAGATTTCTAAGGATAAAATTACCTATCACATGCTCTCTATTCATTTTACTCATGAAATTTTGTCTTAAAAAACCTAAACATGAGAGCTACCAACATGAACATTGTGCATGCATGAAAGGGAACACAACTAGCATGGATTTCACATGTCCTTAAGTACATACATAACCCTTTTCACATGCTTTAGGTTGCTGATTTCACATGGTTTAACGGCTGTAAACCTATACATGAAAGCTACAATATTGCATAAAACATATCATGTGATCAAACAATCATGCTATCTGTACCCGTTTTCACAATTATCCCTAACATGGATTCTAGACATCTTTGCACATAATAACATGATGATAATACATAATTCACTGATTTCACATGATTTCAGATTTGTCTCACATGGTTTTCAATAACATATTTTCACATCTTTAGTTTCACATTTTCTTTACACAAGTTTCCTCTTTCACATGGTTCACTTTACACATACACATTCACATTGTCACTTACATACACACCATGGACATATACACATTACACATTCACATTAACATTTTAGGTGCCGTGACACATAGTCCAAACCACCAAAGAAGGACATATACACATCACATTACACATAGACGCCATCTAGGCATTCAATGGCGACTCTTGGACTGCGCAGACCGGGAGAACAAGTCTCCACCAGTGGTACTTGTCCACCTCCAGGATTTCCCCCTAATGCCTTAGGGTCACTTACACATTGAACTTTCTCAGGGGGACTTTTCCCTGATACAGCTCCACTGCCCTCTACGGAAGCAGTGTCACATTGGCACAGTTACACATTTACACATTTACGTTTTACACATGGTTTTACACTTCACACTTTTCATCTCATTCACTTCTCACTCACATGAATATCTCTGTTTTTCCTAACATGGTACTACAGAATTTCAAGAGACACACAACAATTTCACCAATCAAGTTGGTTTTAGACAATAACTAATCACATTACAATAATAACGTAGATTATCACATTTCACATGAAAATACATAACTTCTTATTTACTGATCCAAATGACCTAAATTTTAACCACATGCTGTTTTCGGGTTCAAGATCATACACTCAATTTTCAGATTTTTCTGAGCTAAATATAATTCAGAAAATCAAATACCTATTTTTGCATGTCATTCACAACTTAAGTTACATGGAGTTTAACACATCTTGCAATTTGCCACTTACTGTTTAAACAGAGGCTACTAACATACGCATGATTTGAGAATACAAGATTTCCCTAAATCATACATCTATAGATTAATCATCACAATCTTTCTTGTATGTCTTTTTACTTACCGAACCGGATTTATTGGCAATTTATACACATGGATAATTTATCAAAATTGCATACACATATACTGACCCACTAATCTTCATGATCAGACAAAACCAAGGCATTCATACTAATCCTAATCATGAAACATGGATTTGCAAGATTTTCAACAAGTCATGCTCACAAGTTTAAGGATACAATATTTCCTACATTCACCATCACACACCATATTCATCCACACACCACAATTGACTATATACATAGAGTATAGGATTACCATATATCCTCATCACGGAAACCATACCGAAATAATGTAAAGGAGGGCAGAACAGTTCACTGTTCTGTCCAGAGGAACTTGGCGGCAGTCTCTGGCCGCTGACTCAGGGTCAGCGGCATGGCCGATGGACGCCAAGCATAATATCGGCGTCCAGGGACCTTGCCGTCGATGCAGGTCTGTGCAGAAACACAGACCCGACCTCTCAAGATTTGGTGAATGGGAGGGTCTAGGACTCGAGGGAAAATTCATAAAATAGTAAAACGACCTAGACTCATACGGGAACATCATGGATAGGTCACTTGCCTTTTAAAAATTCCTCCAAAGGATCTAGGCTCGGTGAAGCTCTCCTTGGGCTGTCCCAAGAAGTGCAGAACTCCCTCCAAATGATCTCTCCTCCGGTTCTTGAGCGAGATCCACAGCAAGCCGAGTCGGGGAAGCCTTCCTCGTCGGTCCAGCAACCTCCTTGAAGCAGTGGAACGCCGGATCAAGCTCTAGGGGGTCGGATTTTTGGGTGCTAAGTGGGGGTTTTCTCACAGTTTTCTCTCTAGGGTTTTTCTTTCTCTTTTTCTCCTCTTGCAAGGTGAAAAGAGGCTGGGGGAAGGGAGCTCCGGTTTTAGACTTAAGGAGAGACCCCTCACCCACTCCTTGGGTGATATGACAGCCCTCAGAGCCGTTGGGGAGAACCCCCAATGGTTGGGCTTTCTTGTTTCAGAAGCTTGCAGCTCTGCTGCGCATGCAGGCCAGAGAGATTGGCGTCCATATCGCTGGACGCCAGGATGAGTGTTGGCGTCCATGTCTGGACGCTGACACCACCTAAACGGCCTGGGGTTGACGCCAAGATGGCCTTCGGCCAGAACTCTGAAATATGGAAAACCATGCATACCATGCATATATACATGCAATATGTATACGGTATTATGCCATACTATCACCATGCAATACATACATTATTTATATTTAATATAAACATATGCACACGTAATTATACTAATCAATACGTACGTAATATGTATATACATACACAAGCACAAATACACACACACAAACACAATTAATGCGACGGAATTCGAGGGCCTTACACCCTCTCCCCCTTAAAGAAACTTCGTCCTCGAAGTTAGAACGACACTACTCAAACAAAAGGGGATACTTCTTCTCATCGCATCCTCAAGCTCCCACGTAGCCTCCTCACGTGAGAAGTTCCGCCATAGAACTTTCACCGACGCGATACTCTTGTTCCGGAGATGCTGAACCTTCCGGTCAAGAATGGCTACTGGTTGCTCGACATACGAAAGATCTGGCTGGATCTCCACTGGCTCATGACTAATCACATGAGACGGATCTCGGACATACTTCCTGAGCATAGATACGTGGAATACCGGGTGAACGCTAGCCAAAGCTGGGGGTAAAGCTAGCTCGTACGCCACGTTGCCCAAACGTCTGAGAATCTCATATGGGCCAATGAATCTAGGGCTTAGCTTGCTATGCCTGCCAACTGACAACACCTCGAGTAGGATATCTTCAAGAAGACATGATCGCCAACCTCGAACTCCAAATCCTTTCTCCTCTGTTGTCGGCATAACTCTTCTGCCTATCTGTGCCGCAACAAGCCTTTTCCTGATAAGCTGAATCTTATCCGAAGTTTCCTGAACTAACTCCGGTCCGATCAACTGCCTATCACCAGTCTCCTCCCAACATAAGGAGATCTGCAGGGCCTACCATACAACGCCTCGAATGGAGCCATACCATACTAGCATGAAAGCTGTTGTTGTATGCGAACTCCACAAGAGGTAAATGACGCTCCCAATCATCCTTCCAATCCAGAACACACGCTCTCAACATATCCTCGAGCGTCTAGATAGTCCTCTCGGACTGTCCATCAGTCTGGGGATGAAACACCGAACTGAGCCTAAGCTCCGAACCTAACGCATCCTGAAGACCTTTCCACAATCTCGAAGTAAATCTCGGATCTCGATCCGAAATGATCGACTTCGGCACACCATGCAGTCTAATGATACCGCTAACATACAGTCTAGCTAAACTCTCTACTGACTACTTCTTCTTCATAGGCAAGAAATGAGCAGTCTTCGAGAATCTATCTACAACTACCCAAATCGAGTCATTGCCCCTTCTAGATCGAGGCAAACCCGATACGAAATCCATAGTGACAGCTTCCCACTTCCATACGGGGATATCCATCCTCTGCATAAGGCCGGATGGTCGCTGCCGCTCGGCTTTCACTTGCTGACATACTAGACATCTAGACACATAATCCGCAACATCCTTCTTCATGCCGGACCACCAAAATGATCTCTTCAGGTCTTGATACATCTTAGTGTTACCCGGATGAATAGAGAATCGCGATCTATGAGCCTCCGCTAACACATGCTCACGGACATCTACCACATCGGGGACACAAACACGGTGCTGAAATCTAATCACACCGTCCTCATCACGAGCAATGCCCGCCTTACCCACTAACTCTAACAATCTAGGATCGGCTTTCTGCTGCTCAATCACCTCATCCAAGACTGAGGATCTAAGGGATAGCTGAGCTACAAAAGCCTGACACAACGATGGCTCTAACTCGGTCATAGAGCACGCTGCATCCTCCAACATCTTCCAATCTGCTGGAGCGAAGACCTCTTTCTACTAAGAGCATCCGCTACGACGTTCGCCTTTCCAGGATGATACTGAAGGTCGAAGTCATAGTCCTTCAAGAACTCAATCCATCTTCTCTGCCTCAGGTTTAATTCCTTTTGGGAGAAAAGATACTTCAAGCTCTTGTGGTCGGTAAACACCTCAAATCTGACACCATAAAGATAGTGCCTCCAGATCTTTAGTGCATGAACCACTGCTGCGAGCTCCAAATCATGAGTCGGATAGTTCCTCTCATGCTCCTTCAACTGACGAGAAGCATAAGCCACTACCCTCTCTCGCTGCATGAGTACACAGCCTAAACCAATCTGAGATGCATCCGTATAAATGGCAAAGCCCTCTAGACCACTAGGCAATACCAATACCGGAGCAGAAGTAAGCTTAGCCTTCAATAGCTGAAAGCTACGCTCACATGCCTCAGACCATACGAACTTCTCACCCTTCTGGTCAGCTTTGTCAAAGGGGCGGCGATGGATGAGAAACCCTCAATGAATCGCCGATAGTAACCAGCTAACCCAAGAAACTACGAATCTCCGAAGGGGTCCTGGGAATCTCCCAATCCATAACTGCCTGCCTGGACCTTTGCTGGATCAACTGCAACACCAGCGCCGGAGATAACATGCCCGAGAAAGTGAACCTCGCGCAACCAGAACTCGCACTTGCTGAACTTCGCATACAGCTTGTGCTCACGGAGAACCTCTAAGACTAACCTCAAATGCTGACGATGTGTGGCCTCATCCGGAGAATAGACCAACACGTCATCAATAAACACAACAACAAAGCTATCTAAATACGGACTAAACACCCGGTTCATGAGATCCATGAACGCTGCAGGGGCGTTGGTCAATCCGAAAGGAAGAACAAAAACTCATAATGTCCATAACGGGTTCTAAATGCCGTCTTGGACACATCCTCACTCCGAATTCTCAACTGATGATAACCAGATCGCAAGTCAATCTTGGAAAAGACTGATGCCTCTCGCAACTGGTCAAACAGATCATCAATCCGAGGTAAGGGATACCTGTTCTTCACAGTCACTTGGTTCAACTTCCTATAATCAATACACAACCGAAGTGACCCGTCTTTCTTCTTGACGAATAATACAGGTGCGCCCCAAGGGGAAACACTAGGGCGAATGAATCCCTTATCAAGCAATTCTTGCAATTGCTTCCTCAACTGGCTAATTCTGCAGGGGCCATCCGATATGGGGCCTTCGAGATAGGAGAGGTGCCTGGAAGCAACTCTATAGTGAACTCTATCTCCCTATCCGGTGGCAATCCAGACAAGTCATCGGGAAAGACATCTGGAATTCCTGCACCACATCGATCTCTGCAAGAGTCAGTGACGAACTAGCATCGGGTACTAGCATAACGCTGGCAAGAAATGCGTCACAACCCTTGTTCACCATGCGCATCGCCTTCATGGCAGAGATAACTAACTTTCCCGCTAAGTTCTTTGGCAAGGGATGAGAGAACTCGTCCTCACCAGGAATGCGGAAAACAATCTTCTTCCGACGACAATCCACTAACGCATAGTGCTCCTCTAGCCAATCCAGACCAAGAATACAATCATAGTCCTTCATCTTTAGCAAGAAGAAACACCCATCTAGGAATCTATCCTCAATGCACACAGGTAACGACGGAATGCACTTCCTAGTCGATACCGTACCCGCAGGGGTGTGCACAGACAAGGGACCTCTAACTCCTCAGACTCTATGCCTGACTCTAGGGCTAACTGCCTAGCGAACCGCTCGGAAATGAACGAGTGAGTAGCACCCGTATCAAACAAAACCCGAGCGTGCACACCGAAAAGCAAAACCGTACCTTCGGTGACATGCTCCGCCTGCTCGGCGTCCTCGCGAGCTAAAGCAAACACTCGAGCTGGGGCTCGAGGCCTTCCTGGTCTTCCTGTAGCTGGCGCGGCTGCCGCTACTGCTGGTGCTGGCGCTCCACGCTGAGCTCCTTGCTGAAGTCTTGGGCACTCTTTGATCTTGTGGTCGCTGCTCCCACACTTCAAGCATCTACCCGCTACCAACCAACACTCGGAACCTCCATGGGTCTTCCCGCAATGGGGACACTCCTTCTTCACACCAGGGGAACGTACAGAAGGTACCTGAGAGTTGCTGACTGCCACTGGTTTCTGCGGTGTCTGGTACACCGTTTTCCTCTTATCCTGCCGCTGGAATGTCGCTGCCGGCCTCTTCTTGCAAGCCTTCTTTTCCTCCAGATATTGCTCCATTTCTCCCTCCTGTCTGCAGGCAGCGCTGAGGGCCTCGTCTAGCGTGCGGTGGTCAAACGCCACGAGTCTCGTCCTCAGTGATGGTTTGAGACCCATCACGAATTTCTTCGTCTTCCTGCGCTCATCCTCTACGATATGCGGTGCATATTTAGAAAGTTCAGAAAACCTTGCCTCGTATTCCAGGACGGTCATTGATCCTTGCGTCAGGGAAAGGAATTCTTGCTCCATCTTGTCCTGATATGCTCTGGGACGAACTTGGCTCGAAATAGCCTCACGAACGCGTCCCACGCCACGTCTACTGCTCCGTCCTCGAAGCGTGTACGTAGTAGGGAGGACCACCATACATCAGCTCTCTCCTGCAATACACCTTCATAAGCACCAACTAACAAATTCTAACTTGACAACCAACATACAAGCATAAACTAAACATACCTGTAGCATGTAGGTGGCTAATGTCACCTTATCCTCATCAGGACACCTGATAGCTCGGAAGATTTTCTCTGTCTCCCTCATCCAGCTTCCGCCATTAGCGGATCACTCTCCCCCTTAAAAGAGGGTGGGGTCATCCTCTTGAATCGCTCCATGATGGAAGGTCCACCATGGTCCTGAGCTGGGGCCTGAGCCTGCTACATTAAACAATAACAATACACAATAAACACAATATCATGCAATTTAAATAGCAAACTACTAGGTTGTTTCATTATTCTACCTGGGCCTCCACTGGGCCTGGAGTGCTGCCTGGGTATGAGCCTGCGTCTGCATGGCTTGCACCAGACCTTGCATGAATACTCCGTAGTCCACATGCGCGGTGGGGGAAGCACAGGACCCTGTGGGGCGGGGCCTGCTCTCCGCCTGCTCCTCACGCCTCTGCTCGTCGTCGCGAGCTGGCACACCTCCACGTCGTCCACGGGAAGCCATGGCTGTAATAAAATTTCAGCCACATTAGAGCTAGGTTACTAAGTTTTCTAACCATTTTCTTATCTATCTTTCACTTCTCATTAGTGTTTTCTACACATGTGGACATACTTAGCATGCAATGGGGATGATGACTTAGGTATATTCATGTGCAATCTCAACCGGTCGCTCTGATACCAATCTCTGACGGCCCTCATTATACCGGTACGGTTATACCAACCCCCGTCGGTATAGCGAGAGTCCTCACAGTGGGACATTTACCCAAACGATACATACAGCTGAGATACACGCGAATATACAACAGAGTAGCGGAAGTAAAAGACAATTGTCTCCATTCATTCATCATCACATTAAACATACATGCAATTCGCAATTAACATAAAAGAACTAAGGTCCACATAATTTAAATTGCTGAAATAGAATGCAAATTGTCCACACTTATACATCCTTTTCATAATACTCTAATACAATGTTCAAATTACATACTTATGAAATACACAAATCTCAAGAAACTCCAAAGCTAGTCTCCGCGCTCGGAGTCCGTCTCCACCGTCTCCTCCAACGGTGCGTGTCACCAACTATACCTGTACGCCGAAGCAAGGAGTGAGTCCAAGACTCAGCAAGCAACACTACTCATGATATACACGTACAAGTCCTAGTGGTTTCTACATGCACATTTACAATTTGCAACACATGGCATGCTAGTCAATTTAAGTTTCAACCTATCATGAATGTTTTACAACTTTATACATGGATCATGCTTTCAGATTTCTAAGGATAAAATTACCTATCACATGCTCTCTATTCCATTTACTCATGAAATTTTGTCTTTAAAGAACCTAAACATGAGAGCTACCAACATGAACATTGTGCATGCATGAAAGGGAACACAACTAGCATGGATTTCACATGTCCTTAAGTACATACATAACCCTTTTCACATGCTTTAGGTTGCTGATTTCACATGGTTTAACGGCTGTAAACCTATACATGAAGCTACAATATTGCATAAAACATATCATGTGATCAAACAATCATGCTATCTTGTACCCGTTTTCACCAATTATCCCTAACATGGATTCTAGACATCTTTGCACATAATAACATGATGATAATAACATAAATTCACTGATTTCACATGATTTCAGATTTGTCTCACATGGTTTTCAATAACATATTTTCACATCTTTAGTTTCACATTTTCTTTACACAAGTTTCCTCTTTCACATGGTTCACTTTACATACACATTCACATTGTCACTTACACATTTACACATGGACATACACATTACACATTTCACATTACACATTTTAGGTGCCGTGACACATAGTCCAAACCACCAAAGAAGGACATATACACATCACATTACACATAGACGCCATCTAGGCATTCCAATGGCGACTCTTGGACTGCGCAGACCGGGAGAACAAGTCTCCACCCTAACTAGTGGTACTTGTCCACCTCCAGGATTTCCCCCTAATGCCCTTAGGGTCACTTACACATTGAACTTTCTTAGGGGGACTTTTCCCTGATACAGCTCCACTGCCCTCTACGGAAGCAGTGTCACATTGGCACAGTTACACATTTACACATTTACGTTTAACACATGGTTTTACACTTCACACTTTTCATCTCATTCACTTTCTCACTCACATGAATATCTCTATTTTTCCTAACATGGTACTACAGAATTTCAAGAGACACACAGAAATTTCACCAATCAAGTTGCTTTTAGGCAGTAACTAATCACATTACAATAATATACGTAGATTATCACATTTCACATGAAAATACATAACTTCTTATTTACTGATCCAAATGACCTGAAATTTTAACCACATGCTGTTTTCGGGTTCAAGATCATACACTCAATTTTCAGATTTTTCTGAGCTAAATATAATTTACAGAAAATCAAATACCTATTTTTGCATGTCATTCACAACTTAAGTTAACATGGAGTTTAACACATCTTGCAATTTGCCACTTACTGTTTAAACAGAGGCTACTACATACGCATGATTTGAGAATACAAGATTTCCCTAAATCATACATCTATAGATTAATCATCACAATCTTTCTTGTATGTCTTTTCTTACCGAACCGGATTTATTGGCAATTTATACAAGCATGGATAATTTATCAAAATTGCATACACATATACTGACCCACTAATCTTCATGATCAGACAAAACCAAGGCATTCATACTAATCCTAATCATGAAACATGGATTTGCAAGATTTTCAACAAGTCATGCTCACAAGTTTAAGGGATACAATATTTCCTACATTCACCATCACACACCATATTCATCCACACACCACAATTGACTATATACATAGAGTATAGGATTACCATATATCCTCATCACGGAAACCATACCGAATTAATGTAAGGAAGGGCAGAACAGTTCACTGTTCTGTCCAGAGGAACTTGGCGGCAGTCTCTGGCCGCTGACTCAGGTCAGCGGCATGGCCGATGGACGCCAAGCATATATCGGCGTCCAGGGACCTGCCGTCGATGCAGGTCTGTGCAGAAACACAGACCCGACCTCTCAAGATTTGGTGAATGGGAGGGTCTAGGACTCGAGGGAAAATTCATAAAAAAGTAAAACGACCTAGACTCATACGGGAACATCATGGATAGGTCACTTGCCTTTTAAAAATTCCTCCAAAGGATCTAGGCTCGGTGAAGCTCTCCTTGGGCTGTCCAAGAAGTGCAGAACTCCCTCCAAATGATCTCTCCTCCGGGTTCTTGAGCGAGATCCACAGCAAGCCGAGGTCGGGGAACCCTTCCTCGTCGGTCCAGCAACCTCCTTGAAGCAGTGGAACGCCGGATCAAGCTCCAGGGGGTCGGATTTTTGGGTGCTAAGTGGGGGTTTTCTCACAGTTTTCTCTCTAGGGTTTTTCTTTCTCTTTTTCTCCTCTTGCAAGGTGAAAAGGCTGGGGGAAGGGAGCTCCGGTTTTAGACTTAAGGAGAGACCCCTCACCCACTCCTTGGGTGATATGACAGCCCTCAGAGCCGTTGGGGAGAACCCCCAATGGCTGGGCTTTCTTGTTTCAGAAGCTTGCAGCTCTGCTGTGCATGCAGGCCAGAGAGATTGGCGTCCATATCGCTGGACGCCAGGATTAGTGTTGGCGTCCATGTCTGGACGCTGACACCTCCTAACGGCTTGGGGTTGACGCCAAGATGGCCTTCGGCCAGAACTCTGAAATGCAGAAAACCATGCATACCATGCGTATATACATGCAATATGTATACGGTATTATGCCCATACTATCACCATGCAATACATACATTATTTATATTTAATATAAACATATGCACACGTAATTATACTAATCAATACGTACGTAAATGTATATACATACACAAGCACAACATACACACACACAAACATAATTTATGCGACGAATTCAAGGGCCTACATTTCTTGTTTAATGTTTTGTTTGGTATTGAAATCATATATGTGTTGGTTTCTCGTGGAGAAGGTGGGTTCGGCCTGTGACTGAGCTCACTGTCGCGTTGGAACCATGATGGGGTTCACCATCGCATTTATGATATGAACGCGACGTGGTGAAGCGTCGTGTTTCTGTTTCTGATTGGTCCTGTACTGATTGGCTTTGTCGCGATGCAACGTGTCGTCACGATTCGAACTCCGACTGTCAGTTTTGCATAAGGCGACGACATGGGCCGTCGTGATTTGAACTCTGACTATGGTTATGGCCTAAAGGAGACGTGTCAAGCCGTCACGATTATGTCGCGGCGCTAGGCCCTATTGCGTTAAGGCTTTGAACTATGTCCGGACAAGTCGTCATGATTTGAAAGGCGACACTTGTGTCCGTCACGTTTTAGCTTATGTGGCTTGCTTGATGATTAATTAAAGTGGTTTAAGTTGTTTAATATTAGTAAAGCATGAGTAAGATTAAAGAGTCAATGTATGACTATTTAATGAGCTATGTTGGTTATGTTATTGTATTAAGTTAAATGGATAATGTGTTGAGTGATGTGTGTTCCTATGGAGGTCGTAAGACGACCAATGCCAAGCAAAGCTATTATATGTTATTGTGGTTGTATATGTGTCTTGGAGGTCAGATGGTGACCGATGAAGAAAATTATAATACATGTGTACTGTGATTTATAGTAAAGGTTGTATAAGTACATATCATGATTTGTGTGTTTGCCGAGTCCGGTGGTCCGACGCCTATTTCGGAATGCCTCTTCAGTCGGGTACCCCAGGTTCTGTGTGAGCCAGGCACGTGTGTTTGTTGTGCCCGTGGCATGTCCCAGTACGGTGTGTACCACTGAGGTCTGTCGTCTTCCTGGACACCCTCACTCCTATGTTTGAGTTGTACGTCCGACTGAGGAAAGATGACAATGGGCAGTGACTTGTGTTTGTGGTGTGTAGTCGCTTGTAGCGCACTCGTGGTTGGGGGTACGGACACCATCTGACATACTGGTCCCAGCTAGTCCTATGTTTCCAGTGCCTCACTTTAGGGAGCTCAGGCCGGAGTCCCTAAAGCTGCCAAGCATGGGCCTATAGCTGTGTGGTCTACAGGTGTGATGTTGGTTGGTCTCCACAGTTGGTTGGCTTACTTTGTATGTTTGTGGAGTGGTAGCTTGACTGTGTGGTCCGTGGCTACGAGACTGAGAGGTGGTTCTTGTGATGTGTTGTCTCGGTTGGATACTAGCGTTATGAACCAGTAGTCTGTTTTCGTGTGGTGGCGTCGTTCCTTTCCGACTCGTGTTTTGCCACTGGTTGTGGCTTGTGTGTGTGACTCGCTGGTTGAGGTTTTACCCGTTGGGGTGTGCCTTGATGGTGGCGCAGTTGTAGTTGTGGTTCCGTGGTGGTACCTCATGGTAGTAGGTACTTGTACCCTTCGTGGGTAGCTTTGTGTTGTGGTACGTGTGTACCAGCCTCTCCAGGTGTTGAGGCAAGCTTATGTTTTGTGAAGGTCATGTGGTGTGACCTTCCGTGCGTTGTGTTTTACTCTTCTTTGGGTAAGCTTCCGATTATGGTTTTAGTGTGTGGTGGATTAGCTTTCTGATGCCAGTCTTGTACCCTATACGGGTCGTTTGCCTGTGAGACTTGCAGCCTCGGCTGTAGTCTTCCGATAAGGCTTGTGGTTGAGGCGACCCAGTTGTTGGGCGGACTAGTAGTGTTGCTTGTCTTGTTGTTTCCTATTAGTTTTTGAAGCATGAGTTAGTTGGTGTGTTTTATTTTAACTACAGTTTAATTATGCTTTGAGTAAGCATGTTATGGTTTGGCTATCTGGTTGCTAGTGAGATCCTTTAGGGTTGAGGTCTCTTTCCATTTTCAGGAATTGTTTTGGGAGGTCCCCGCTGAGCCAGTGACTTGTTGAGACTGACTCCCTTACAGCTCTTTTCAGGTGTTAGCCGTTAATGTGACTTACGGAGACGTTGTGGTAGACTTGTACCACCAGCAGTAGAGTTAGTCGTGTTGTGTGAGCTTGTGCTCCCTCGGATATGCCCCATGTAGTTGTACTCTTTTCTTGGACAGTAATAATGTATTGGGACAGTTGTACATTGTTGTCTACAGATATGAGCACATGTAATTTCTTGTGTCTTATACTGTGTTGTTGTCTTTTATATTCTTACGGGACACTTGTGTGAGATATCCCTTGCGAGACATCGGTACAAAGTCGTAGAAGGTGGACTTGGATATGAAGCCTTATTGGGCACAAATATCCAGGGCCATTATAGTTGGTATCAAAGCATTGTCCCGTTAGAATATGAAAAGACATTAAGGTTACATGTCCTAAGACATAGTTTAATGTCCACTGCTGGTAGTAAGTCTGCGCTTGTTTGGTTTTTTAAAGTGGTTTTCACATGAGGTTTTGATATGTGAAATGTGTTTAAGTGTTTGTTAAATTGGTAATTGTTAGTAATGGGAGAAAAATGGTGAGGCTAGTGGTATAATTTGAGTGGTTATACCAGTGTGCTAGTTTTCAGTTAAAGTGTAGTTGCTTAAAGGTTCTTAGTTATAGAAATTGACAGGATTTGTGAATTCAGATATGGAATCAGTAAAGGTGTTTTAGTAAGATATAGAGTTGGTAGAGACAAGTATAAGGTAATGGTGTGATAGAATAGCAGAGGGAACAATGTTATAATGAGGAATATATGTGTTAAGGATTGTTAAGTGTACGAACTGTGATTGAGAAATTTAGCAGAGAAAAATGGTTGTGTCTGAGATTTGTGTTAGTAAGTGTTAAGCAGCAGTTTGGACAATAATGTGATTAGTGATAAGAAAGGTTTGGAATAATTAAGTGAGGCAGATTAGCTTCAGATGAGGTATTGGTAAATAGAGGAGCGGTGATTTGTGGTATCCAGATTAAGTGTGTTTGTGATTAGAAGGGTTAGTAAAGAGCTCTAGAATAGTGTTGTTGTGAGTAATGATGATAATGGGAAATTTGATATAGAGATCCATGTAAGTATGTGTCGAGGTGACCAGTTGGGTAAAGAAAGAGTAAAGGAAGAACATATCAGTGTATAGTTAGATTTTCTGAGAATTTCAAAAGAAAGATATTCATGGAAAGTGTCAAATTAAGAAGATTTCATAGAGCAATTTGTTAAAGAATGCAGTGTTGAAGATAAGATTAGTGATGTTTATCGTTGTGTGCAGTCTGTGGAAAGAGAGAGAGGTAAAGTTTGTGTCAGAAAAAGATGAGGTTAAGGTAAGGATGATGGAATAAGTTAGAGTTGTGTGAGTCTGAATAAAAGGAAATGAATCAGTTGAGAAGAAGTTAAGAAATATCAGACTGAGTGAAACAGCAAGGCAGCTTTTGAAAGGAATTCAAGTAAGGAATTGAATGAAAGAATATTAATGAGTATGTTGCAGTAGTAATGTGAAATAAAGGAATCAGGCAGAGTAGGTTACGGTTTCAGGTTTGGCTTTGGCGGTATTTTGTGAAAGATGATTGTATGTTAAGAAGAGTTACAGTGTAAATGGTATAGTGAGATTAGCCAGATAGCAGAATAAATATGAGATATTTTGCAAATATGATATGATGTTAATGTAGTTGGCAGGTTATTGACCAGAGAAAGAAAGAGTATAGTAGACTATGAAATGAATATAATAGATGGTTCAGAAAGTGTTCAGCAAGAGTTTGCATGCTAGAGCACAGGAAGTGATTTAGATTGACAGAGGTATTTTTGAAAGGTATTTTAGATCGATGTACAAATAGTAAGTAGATTGGAGTATGGCAGAATAGAATAGAAAGAGCAATAAATGTGGAAAGTGGAATTGTTAAGTACAGAAAGGAGAAGTGTGATCAGTTAAACAGTGAAAAGTTTGGGATCAGGTGGCACCTGATTGAGAGAAAGTTCGGTAAAGTTGAAGGTGGAATTTGTGCAGAGTTAGTAGAGCAGTTTTATTCCCGGACAAGAGAATGCAGTGTCACAGCAATGAGAATGGATATTTTGAAGGGTTATGCAATAGGTTTGTTAAATCATCCAGAGAATGTTATTAAAGTAAGGAAAGTATATGAAGAGCAAGGTATGTCAGTAGCGTTACGGAAGAATTTAGAATTTAAGTATGTGCACACAACTAGAATTGAAATATCGAGAAAAGTAGATCAGAAATTTCAGTATTTCCTTCCAGTATTAATTGATTGAGCAAGATGAATAAGAAGTAAGTAAAGTGAGAATTGAGTCCAGCTGGAGTTGGAGTAATAGTGAAAGTGGAAAGTAATTGCAAGAAATAACGAAAGCAGAGTTTATGGAATATTTGACAAGTATCCGGCGTAATCAGAGTGGCGCAGCGAAAGCATGAAAGATTTAATATTCGTAGGTTACCAGAGATTTGATTGATTAAAAGAAAGTTTGAGGTTTTGCACAATTGGGCAAATAGGCAGAGAATTTTAGTCAAATATGAGTTAAGATAGTATGAGCAAAATGGTATAAAGAGGCAGTGAATTCAGTTATGGTAATTTGATTTTCTTTGAGAAGTTGGCAGTTGAGAATATGAATAAAGATAAGGCAAAGTAACAGTTGGCTATAACAGGCAGATAATGGAAAGGCACCGAGAAAGTTGATAATTCAAGGATGGTTTTACATGGCAGAGCACTTGAGGGTGGAAGTTTATGGTAAAGAGTTTCATGCAAGAAAAACAGCACAAAAAGAAATGTTGTAAACACAGCCAGAAAAATGTAAAAGCAGGTCGAGTCCAAGGAGATAAAGTGCCAATAGCAAGGTAGAGTTGCCTATAGTTGAAAGGTAGAGAAAGAGCACATTACACTAATCGGGCAGAGCAGCTCTGAAAGGAATGAAAAAACAAGGCAAAGCAGAACAGGCACGGAAATGAGTAGAATTAGTCAGTCAGTGCAGGATGGTTTAAAGCCAAGTGCAGAGAAAGTGTATCCTACTTGTCTATATATTGTTTAAATTCTTTTTAGGTGATAATCCGACTTGCCGTGATTTCGTTCTGAATGTCGGGGACGAGATTCTTTTTAGGTGATAGTAATGTAGTGACACGATCTTTTCGGATCTGTGTTTAATGGTTTGGAGTGGTGCCATGCACCAAGAGGTGGTCATTGGGCCTTGTTTGTGGTTTCCACGCATTGTGTGGGCATAGTAGGTCAGACGTTCTAGCCCAAATGGCCCGTTGGTTCACTGTTTTTGAACGCGACGGAGCAGTACGTCACGATTTCAACACGACGGTCTCTCCCGTCGTGATTCACAGAACTGCCTTGAGTTAGCGGGGCATAGTGTTTTGTTTTGCGCAGTTAGGGTCGTCGCGTTTAACTCTTAAACACGACGTCTGCCTACATCGCGATTTCGATTATGGTTTAAATGCCCTATTTCACCCAGACAGAGTAGAGGAGCTCTGTCCAGGCGATGGGGGAGCTGCTGTGGAGCTCCTGCGGCGTTTCTGGCTTCTGGTGGCTCGTCTGGCACGGGGTCTACGTGAGGAAGGTGCTCGGAGCATGGGTGCGCTCGAGTTGTGACGTTCTTCATATTCTTCGGCTTGTTCATTTGGTAGGGAGACTACCCTCTTGTTTTAGTTTCATTTAAATTGTTTAAAGGGTGGAAAGTATTTAGGGCTGTTTGCCATATTGTGGATTTCCTATTTAATGTTTTAGTTTCATATGAAATCATATATGTGTGGGTTTTCCGTGGAGAAGGTGGGTTCGGCCTGTGAGCTGAGCTCACTATCGCGTTGGAAACGCGACGAGGTTCACCGTCGCATTTATGATATGAACGCGACATGGTGAAGTGTTACGTTTCTATTTCCAATTAGGTTCTGTACCGATTGGCTTTGTCACGATGCATCGCATCGTCACGATTCAAACTCCGACTGTTGATTTTGCATGAAGGCGATGACATGGGTCGTCGCAATTTGAACTCTGACTGTTGGTTTTGGACTAAAGGTGACGTGTCGAGCCATCGCAATTATGTCACGGCGCTAGGCCCTGTCGCGTTAAGTCTTTGAACTGCGTCCAGAAAAGTCATCGCAATTTGAAAGGCGACGTTTATGTCCATCACATTTTAGCTTCTGTGGTTTGCTTGTGGTGGCTGGGTTGTAAGGTTCCAGGGTTGACCTAGCCCTACTTATTTGATGATTAATTAAAGTGGTTTAAGTTGTTTAATATATTAGTAAAGCATGAGTAGGATTAAAGAGTCAATGTATGACTATTTAATGAGCTATGTTGGTTATGTTATTGTATTAAGTTAAATGGATAATGTGTTAAGTGATGTGTGTTGCTCTGGAGGTTGTGAGACGACCAATGACAAGCAAAGTTATTATACGTTATTATAGTTGTATATGTGTCAATGTAGGTTGGCTTTGAGGTCACATGGAGACCGTGACGAGAAATATGATACATGTGTACCGTGATTTATAATAAGGTTGTATACGTACATGTCGTGGTTTGTTGTTTGCCGAGTCTTGTGGTCTAACGCCTATTCCAGAATGCCTCTTCAGTCGGTACCCCAGGTTCTGTGTGAGCCAGGCACATGTGTTTGTTGTGCCCGGGGCATGTCGCGGTACAGTGTGTACCACTGAGGTCTGAGTCGTCTTCCTGGACACCCTCACTCCTATGTTTGAGTTGTACGTCTGGGCTAAGGGAAGGACGACAGTGGACAGCGACTTGTGTTTGTGGTTGTGCAGTCGCTTGTAGCGCACTCGTGGTTGCGGTACGGACACCAGTAGACGTACTGGTCCCTAGCTAGTCATGTGTTTCTAGTGCCTCACTTTATGGAGCTCAGGCCGAAGTCCCTAAAGGTGCCAGGCATGGGCCAAAAGCTCTGTGGTCTACAGGTGTGGTGTTGGTTGGTCTCC
This sequence comes from Colocasia esculenta, assembly GCA_014218235.1. Classification (NCBI taxonomy): domain Eukaryota; kingdom Viridiplantae; phylum Streptophyta; class Magnoliopsida; order Alismatales; family Araceae; genus Colocasia; species Colocasia esculenta. Next base: position 93,850,262 of record CM024763.1, on the reverse strand, counting down.
ACAGTTGGTTGGCTTGCTTTGTGTGTTATGGAGCGGTAGCTGGACTGTGTGGTCCGTGGCTAAGAGATTGAGAGGTGGTTCTAGTACTGTGTTGTCCGGATTGATACTGGCATCATGAACCAGTAGTTCGTTCCCGTGTGGTGGCATCATTCCTTTTGACTAGTGTTTTAACACTGGTTGTGGCTTGTGTGGTGACTCGCTGGTTGAGGTTTTACTCGTTGGGGTGTGCCTTGATGGTGGCACAGTTGTAGTTGTGGTTCCGTGGTGGTTGTTGCCCAGCTAGCAAGCCCAGAGGGAGGGGTGAATGGATGATAAAATTCTTTATGAATTAAAACCTATCAATAAAAATGCTTAACAGAAAACACTAAAATTGATAGTTAGTGTTAGTAAGAGTGAAGACAAACAAGCAAACAAACATCACACAATAACAGGAGATTTTTATCCTGGTTCAGCCCCCCTATCCAAGGAGTCCTACGTCCGGTCTCTAAGAAACAACTTGGGATTTCACTAACCAAGGGTACTGTCCCCCATAAGGACCTTACACATCCAGCCGCAACTGGCCTTCTCTTCACACCTCGAAGAGGTACAAACTACCACTGATATGCAGGTCTTCCTTCCTCAATGAAGGAATAACACCACCTTTTCCAACAAGTCTTCTCTTCACACACGAAGAGGAATACATACAAAGAATGTGAGTAAAGGCGAAAGGCCCCTAGATCAAGCTTACAACAAATTGCTTGATCTGAGGCAATGTCTGAGAGACAATGATTTTCAACAAAAAAAATCTCTCATAGCTACAAAAGCTCTCCAATGGCTAAGCAAGAAAGACTGAGAGCTAAGAGCTTGAGAATCGTGGATTGAAGCGAATCAGCACTTGCCCATTTCTATGGATTTGGCTCTAGCTTGGTTGCTGAGGTGCGTTCCCTGTGTGATGGTATCCGGTTGGCTGCTGAACATGGGTTTATTTTGTCTGAAATCAGATCAGATTTAGCGACACTTGTCACATCCATTTGCAGCAACAAATTGCCTTCTTGGGAGTGTCTGCGCTGGTGGCGTGAAGCTCAGTCTTCTTAACATGATTCTCACATCAATTTGTTCATACTTATAGATAAGCAAACTAGGTGGCTGACGCTTTGGCAAATTTTGGTTGCAAATCTTCTACCAATGTACTTTTCTTTTCTACACCTCTTTACCTAGAGTTTGTAAAGGTCCACTTACTTTGGACCGGTCTGGGGTCCTAATCTCAGGCTAGCTTAACAGGGGTATTCCCTTTGATCTGTACACTTTTCTTATATTTATATTCCAGGCCCAGGTGGATAGCAGTAGTGGAGTGGGTACATTCTATTCTTCGGAATAGGGTGCACTCTACTAGTCGCTGACCAGAGAGACCTTTTTCGTAAAAAAAAAAAAAAAAAAAAAAAAAAAATCAGCTCTTCTTTCTAAAACTTGCAAGATCTTTTTTTTTTCAGTTGAATGTGAAGCTCTATCTCTTTTTAAAGACTACAGTGATCTTCATGGACTCGTTAGTTTTCTATATATGTTCTTGCAACATATTTGACCGTTCAAGTAGTCGTTCAGATGCCTATTATCTCACAGCCTTATGTCTGTTAGAGAGACTGGTCGTAGGCATGCAGAGACGAGCTTGCAGCTACAAACGCTTCGATTGGTCATTGCATCATCAGGAAAGATTTCTTAATCTTTTATCTTTTTGACAGGTTGACGGATCTATACTTTATGTGCTTACTACAAAAAGCCCGCATGCATTAAACACAGATACCTAGACAAACTTTTTATGTACGTTGTCAGTCAACCCTGGTAGATGTGCAATGATATGCTTAAATTGAAAGGATATCCGTCATCACACAAATCAAGACTCTATGTGATATATCAAATAACCAAGAGGATTTTGTGTGAGATAGTCAAAATCTAGTATGCGCGGGAACACATGAAACTCCACAGAGTTTTGAAA